>LJIJ01002213.1:0-29866 GCA_001718145.1 Orchesella cincta
CTTTATTCCTAAATTGCAAACAAAGAACAACCTACATAATAACTGGTAAACAACTTTGAATCCGAGAACACCATTATATAATAGAGCAGGGTCGGAAGCTGCGCAGCTGGATATCCCGTACAATTTCTATTTCATAGAAGCATGTGTGAACTAAAAAAGAAGAAGTTTCATATTTTCCCTTCTCGGAATGATGTACATGTCCACAGCCAAAAGAGCCTGTATGATTTGTCCTACAGTCTTCGTCTGGAGCGCTCCCATTTCTTCTGCCATTTGCCATCTGCAAAAAACGAACAATAATTAAAAGCTTTCGCAAAGCTAAGTCATTTAAAATAACAACGTTTCGATTTTACCTTTGCCCAGAAAATTTACTCGTATTTAGCCAGATAATTATTAAAGTATGATTAAAATTACGGTTATCTTACAGGATTTGATAGTAGCGCTACCGCTTGAATGACAATAGCCATTCATTCTTCCTCAATATCTAACACGCCGCTGCCACCTTCATCTCATCCTTGATCTTGATTGCTGAAAAAATGAATATATAAACACGTGCGTTTACAGACCCAAGGTGAACCACAGTACTGCCTCCTCAAAATGCATTCTTTTTAATTATGATAATGGTTTCCATTCATTCCAACCTGCATGTCAGCGGCGCCGCTGAATCATGACATTCATCATTTCGTTTCCAATATTACGCCACCACTCCCACCTTCATCTCATCCTGGATCTTGACTGCTGGAAACATGAATTAACAAGCATGTGCGTATATAGATCCAAACGTCATCGACAATAATGATCTTAAAAATAAATTCCATTCCAATAAAAATGTGGTTATTCTTACCAGGATTGATAGCGGCGCCGCTGGATCATGATAGTCGTCATTTTCTTTCCAATATTAGTTCCACCGCCCCCCACCTTCATCTCATCCTGGACTTGACGTGGAAAAAAATATAATTATTATTCATGTGAATTATGGCATCAACGAGATCATGCAATCCTCCAGACTCATTCTATTCAATTTAAATTAGGGTTATCTGTACCAAGATTGAAAGCGGCGCCGCTGTATTTATTGATAGTCATCATCTTATCCAATATTGAGTCCCATCCGCCCCCCAACCTTCATCTCATCCTGGATCTTTGACGGTTGGAAAAATGAAATATACTTATTATTCATGTGCATTTATGGATTCAACGAGATAATGATCCTCCAAAACTCATTCTACTCAATTTAAATTAGGGTTATCTGTACCAAGATTGAAAGCGACGCCGCTGTATCATGGTAGTCATCATTTTCTAAAATTATTCCACCGCCTCCACCTTCATCTCACGCTGGATCTTGACTGTTGGAAAAATAAAATATAATTATTATTCATGTGAATTTATGGATTCAACGAGATTATGATCCTCCAAAAGTCATTCTACTCAATCTTAAATTAGTTATCCTTACCAGCATTGTCAGCGGCGCCGCTCGATGATGATAATTAGTTCTATTTAAAGCACTTTATAATTCTAAGTTAACTTGTTTTCCAGAGTATGTGATGAGGTTGGTTCTGAGGTAGCAACTGTCTGAGTAAGCAATGCACTGCTTTTTGAATTTCCTCCCTTGAGGATTGTTATTGTTTTGTTGGTGTATCTGCTATTGTTTACATATGTACACGTAATATTTGTGGTGTGCATGCACACTCTCTAGTATATGCGACGGAATGTATAATGTGGCCGCCACTTTTTTCATTTTTAAACTTCATAAGCTAGCCAGCATACATAGTCTACTATTCCGAAAATATAGATTAACGTGATCCCATATTCTTCTATCTGCCTCGCTTATATCCTTTGGCGTGTCCATATTTCCTTATATAATGCCTATTTAGAGAGTATGGATAGTCACAGCAACACAAATATGAGAGGTTCCAGTCATTTGCAAGATAGGGCATCGGAACGTTATCATATTTCCATGTAACCCCATCGGTATACTAAAAATCCGATTTTGCTGGCTAAATATTTGTAGAAAAGTACTTACTGAAGCATGAATATTATGAAGGAAGAGACGACTAGTTACCACTTCAGAAAACTGAAACCATGCGCTTCAAAATTATGATAATACCCAACAGGCTTAGAAAATTTTACATGAAAGCTTATAATAATTATGTCATTCATCAAAAATGTATAGTTCAGTTTTCACAAAACTGGGACGAGTAATCAGACGCGTTATATAATCAGTCCATTTTATAAAACATCTTAGTGTCAGGAACCTAAGCTCCACACTTATTAAGAAATGACATTTAAGACATATTGACATATATTAAGAGCACTTAAACTGTACTTCTTTCAATTTATTTACATAATTACTGTACTTCCACTTTAAAAAATACTAATTAACAGGCAGTATACAACACATTCACTCATCTAAATTAGTAATGCAAACGATGTCTCTATGTATTTGGATCCCTTGCTAGAATCTTTGGAACACTGAAATTCTATGACTGACAGGATTTTAATTTTTACTTAATTTCTTCTTTTCACTAGGATGCGTTAAGTCGTCGGATGTTACAGCAATCTCCGGAGGATCCTCATCTATTAAACTTTGGTCCAAGCATTCCCAAAACTTTGGTGTTCTTTCGCTAAAGATATCGCTGCCGGATTTTCTGGCCATTATCCAAGCTTCTTCAGGAGTTAATTTCTCCATTTCATTAGGTTCCAGAGGATTCCCTTGGTCATCCAATTTATTGTTCCTGTGCAAATAAAAATGTCGATAGTATTATGCGGGAGTATTATAAGAACTTCAGTTATCACATATCGCCCCATTTAAGTTGAGTACTCACTTGAAGTCTCGAACAATTTTGTTTTTATATACAGATTCGAATAAATTTTCGGGTGTAAACTCAGTCTGGTAAATATCGGCGGTTTTGTACGACACGTAAGGCTTCAGCTGAAACAATGAATACTTGATGTAAATTGAAGTTTTATAATTGAACCGGTTTAGGACTAAAGCCAAGTTCCTACCTTAAAATCTGTAAGATCCGGCACGATAATGTCTGGAATCATTTCCGGAACTTTGTGATATACTCCATCGTAATGAAATCCTGAAGCTTTCACCTCAGCTATTAAATACAAAAACATACACTGCATTGCAAGGTCATTGTGGAAATTTAGTATAAACAAGAAATAAATGGCATCAAAAATTGATTGTGAATTGTTGAATGTTTTTACTGTAAATTGGATCCCAGGAAGCAGTTTTTCCTTCCATTTTAGCTTTCCTATGTAGTCTCGTCCCTCGTTTGTTTCCCAGAAAAAATTTCCGTATGTTTCTTTTACCATACAAGCTTGACGAGACCGAGATTTGGCGACAGGGTATCAAGTTTGAAAACAGCAAACCTATTTATAAATAAAGCCGAATGCATTTACGTAAATACTGACTGTTGACTGTAATGTTTATAAACAAGCTGCCGTTACATACCTCCAACAGTTCCGGCTGTTCCACTGCTTCCAGTTCTCGTAAATGCGATTAGTGAACTCATGATAGTTTACCGGAACCTTTTTACATTAAAAATATCAACAAAACTAACAAGGTTTCCAAGAATGAAAACACTGAAACCCCCAACTTATACATACACATTCACATTTCTCCGAGAGCTATATATAGAAAATCTACATAACATCCTTTTCGCACATCTTGTACGGGGAAACATGAAACGACACTTCTGTATCACAAGAAGACCACCCAATTATCTTCCTTATGAATTGTGAATAAAGTTGAAAATCTCATGAAAAAGTTAGCGTTCTGCAAAAATATGCAGATAATCAACATCTATAGATTTGCTCTGCTGCATTGTAGAAGCTATACTAATGTGATAAAGATTAATAGAATGGCAATGAAATTATTAAGTTACTTTATTATTATTGAGCATTGTTTCAGGTTAAAAACCAAAAGATAAACCAGTTGTGATACAAGTTGTCATAAAATTCTAGGCTGTTGTCACTTGTCAAAGGGCACGCACAGTAATTAAATGCAGTAACAATATCGTTCTATGACTGGATTGCTGATGCAATTGACCTTTCGTTCCATTTTATTCATTCTGAGCAAATCATCCAGTGTCTCTATCACAAAACCACTGCTTTTAACTTCTCGCAATGTTACTTCAAAAAGAAAGTTGCCAGGATCAGTGTACATGCTAATTACATAGACTGAGCCGACACCCGGCGTTCTCATAACTTTCCCTGAAACAATTTGTTTGAGCACTGGTTTGGCGCATTCTTTTGGTAGACTTTGATCCAAAAACGTAATCGCCGTTTTGGCTGCTTTCAAAAGTACTCTTTGAGCTGTTGTATTGTCACCTCCAATCTCCAATGTTTCTGGCTCTGTGCAAGGGCAATAAGCACTTGGAATTCCAGCGTCCTCACAAGTTCTGTTCTCCAGCATTGGCTGTAAAAAGCTTTGCCCTCTTCTACGGACATTCGGGGTAAAGGATTCTTGTAATGGCACATCCTTCCTAAAAGTTTTGATTATGTCGGTAAATGTGTGATACAAATCAAAATGGGAGCTTAGTCTTCGTGAATTCGTTTTGAGAGATTGGTCCCAACTGGGGAACTTTTCCCTAAGGACAGGTGGCAGGTATATCCACATGGTTGGTAACTTATCTTCATACCAGCCCAGCGATGTTTCTCTAAATTTACCGTATCTATCACCGTGATCACTCATAAAAACCAACAGAGTATTTGTCTTATTCACAGTCTCCAAAAAGTTGGAAATGAATTTATCCCGGAAACGGGCGCTGTTGATGCAGTGATGTGTCATTAGAGTAAACCAAGTATGAATGAAAACAGGCGTGGAGGAGTTTGAACCAACTTCCAACATATCACGCATGTATTTTAGCAACAATTCCTCAATGTAGTATCGTCCCACACACTTGGCAAACCAAACGTGTTCTCTTGGTTGCATCATGACCCCAAGAAGGAAAGGGCGTAAATAGAAGTCGCATGGCTTTCGAAGAAAACCAGTCTTCAAATAATTGAATCCGGTAGCGTAAGGGACATCTTCAACTGTTGCTGTAAGATAGCCAGCGATGGCAAAATCTTTCCAAACGTATGGACAGTCATCTTGTGGATCTTCATCGGAAAGGAAACACAGAGGTTGCATTTCCTTCGTGTCCATTCCAGTCAAGAAAGCAACAGTATTTGGAAACGTATTCTCACCAACTAAAAATATTAAATGTCTCTTATTACCCCGAATGAAATCATCGTTTAGCAAGTCGTTAAAAATGCAAACCTTTAGTGTAACCAAACATTTCAATTGCACCCATCTCCTTCAACGCATCTACGGTCTTTTTGAAGCGCCTTCTCGAATTAAGTCGGGAATTTGTATCAATTCCAATGATAACAACGTTGGGAGGTGAGCCGATTGCCGAGCTCTGCGATTTCTCTTTCGAGCTTGAAATTCTGCGCAGTGCTTGCTTGTCAATTTGAGGAAATGCAAAAAGCTCTCGATACACAACATCGTCAAACAATGGGACAGTTGTTGAAGTGCAATAAACCCTAATAAATTCTTCTGTAATACGTTGTTTGCTGTTATGAATCGGATGACATTCACTAGAGTACCTATGAAATTTAATAGTCACACATGCACAGTAGTTTCAATTGATAATGGGGCAACTGGCCGCAAGTTAACAAGGTCGTATTCCAAACCTAATAACGGAATCTGCATTCATATCATAATTTTCCAGTGGCTGTTCAACCCGTTCAATGACATGATAACAGCAACGAATATCATTCCACGAGTATCCCGAGGCGTGGATTGCGGTCTGATTTACAATGAGATCCTAATTATATAAAACAGACATTTCAATGAAACCGGAAGCGTTCGTACATTACTTCTGTGTTAGCAGGTTTAGAAAAGTAAGTGGTGAGTGAAAGTCAAAGGTACCGTAGCAGTTGCGTACATCCAGGTGCGAAAATTCCGATCGTGACAATTGGGATCTACTTCATCACTTGGTTCGCATTTCGTGCTCAAAAGCTGTACAGAACTGTCCCAAGGGTGAAAGTTAGGAATATTACATGTGGTTGTTTTAACAATGTATGATTTTGGGCTGGATTCTGGAACAAATAGTTATAGAATTTTTTATAATTAAGACTTGTACTCGTGCTAAATCATTTGCTAGATGTTTGCACATTTACCATTGCTTTGCAGCAGTTGTTCGTAAATGAATTGCAGATTGACTTCGTCGTGTATACCACGTGTGGAAATAATGTAGTAAAAAGTGGCAATTGTAGCTAATACACAGAGAATAGCTTTGAAGTGGACCCGACGATGAAAGCCTGGAAGTTTCATCGTGCTGTCGGTTCAGTCCTCAAACTGCTCAAAACTTTGAAAACATTAATACAATAGTGAAAGCATGGAACACAGTGCAGCGACATGCTTTTGAACAGATTTGTGAATCCACCATGTGATTTAAGTACATGCGTGCAATATGAATCTTGCTGTTTGCAGCTCATTTTGTAGACCTCAAATACAATTGCAAAGACTGAATGAATCATCAATGCGTATAGTCAATCAACGTACTGATGGTAACGAGAGAATGGAGGTTGTACCATTGCATCTTTCATATTGTATCTAATCTTTCCTATTTATGATTGAACAGCCTGCTTGTGAAAATGTTATACCGTTGTGTAAATGAAAGGAGGAAAAACAAAGGTGCGACTGACAACTGAAATTCAAGTAATACGCAGTAATGTATGTGCTAATGTACTTAAAGCTACGCTTTTGCACTTGTAGTAAAATGTTAGCGTTGTACCGATTGGATAAAAGGCAAATATTATTCTTTCTTATTCAATGAAGGCGAGTTGGTATGCATACAACTCATCTTGTCATCATCCCACGTAGTGCCTTTCATTAATATTTATGTTTGATTCCATCAGCAAAAAACAATGAGAAAAAATATCCATCAATAATGTTAAAGACCACATGTGCCAAATTTTATGACATTTCAATACTTATAACATAATCATTACTAACACACGTGGTTAACAAGGGGCATTAAAAAAAGAATAACAACGATTTATATAATCATAATTTTCTTATAAGCAATAGCAGTAGCGTTCCAACAAATTTGTTGAAACACAGTTGGCAGGTCTCGTAATTTTATTCATCCTCAACAAGTCTGTTCGTATCACAAATTTGTCATGTTCTTTCTCCACATTTACTTCAAAGAGAAAGTCGCCGGGGTTTGTGACCATTGTAATAACATAAATTGGCCGTGAAGGGACTCTGATATAGCCAGCCCTCACAATCCGTCCCAAAGTCGGTTTGGCACAAACATCTAACGGTAATGAATTGGTGAGATAAGTGAGTGCGCTTTCCGCTGCAGCTTTCACCTGGTCATCGTCCACACTAATTGGTTCCGGTTTTGAGCAAGCACATAAGTTTACTGAGATCCCAGCTTCATCACAACTTCTGTTCTCCATCACGGGCTGAAACAAGCTCTGTCCTTTTTGGGAAATACTTCTGTTGTAATACTCCTCTGCTTTGTTTTCGAGGTCATACGTTTTCAAAACATGCAGAATTGTTTTGTACACATCATAGTGAGAGGTAAGTTTCTTCGCGTTCTCTTGAAGAGAGGAATGCCTGTGCGACAAATATTCCTTTGTTAATGCTCGAGTTTGTAAAAATCAAATTTAAAATTGAATTGTAGCATTACCAATCAGGAAACTGTTCTCGTAATTTGGGTGGAATGTACACCCACTGAGTTGGTAGCTTGTCTTCATACCACCCCTGCGAAGTTTCTCTGATTGGCCCAAATCGTTGTCCATGATCGCTCATAAAGAAAAATATAGTGTTGGTTGTCTCTCCTAAGCTTTGAATGAAAGTTGAAATGGAATCATCACCGAATCGAATATTGTTGTAGTTGTGGTGGGCTAAACTTGTAAGCCAGCTGTGGACAAATACTGGCGCTTTGCCAGACACCCGCTTGATAATCTCGAGTATATAATTGAAAACAACTTCTTCTGTCATATAGCTACCAATACAGTCTGTATGATAGTAGTCCTGAAAAAATTGACAGAACTCTCAATGAAACCAAATTATCAAATAACCTGCTTTCTTTAATGTTCCGGGGTCTTACAGCTCTTGGCATGTATGTCAGTACAGCAAGCATTAGCGGACGCAAGTAGAAATCACATGGTTTTCGCAGGAACCCAGTTTTAAGATAATTGAATCCACCGACATAAGGAGTGTCCTCTGCTGCAACGGTGAGATAACCTGCACTGTCAAATGCTTTCCACACATATGGGCAATCATCTTGTGGGTCAGCATTGGTGTTGTAACAAATTGGCATCAACTCTGCTTCGCTGTAACCGCTAATGAAAGCAACTGTGTTAGGGAAAGTGTTCTCTCCAACTGTAAAGAAGGAGAAAGCAGTCCTATCAATTGCTTCAATTTATAAAATGTACGTCAGCTCATGGAATGATTTAAATATGCAGACATCAACCTTTTGTGTATCCCAAAAGTTCTACAGCCCCCATTTTACGTAGTTGCTCCAATGTCTTTTTCAAATTTCTATGAGAGTTCATTCTGGAGTTATTGTCAATCCCGACAATTACAATATTAGGCGGTGTAGTATTATTATCCGGGTTCTTTGTCTTTGAGTTCCATTCGGTAATTTTCTTGGCGACAAGCCTGTCACTTTCCGATTGCGGGATTGCAAAAAAGTCTCGATACACAACGTCGTCAAGTAATGGAGGAGTTGTGGCTACACAATGCACTCTAATGAAATCAGCATCAATCTTTTGTCTCTCTTTTTTAAGCGAATGGCATTTATCGGAGTACCTGTAATGAATTATAAAGTCACAAAAGCTTTGAAACATGAAAATATTAACAAAATTAGCTTAATTTCTAGCGTAAAATGAAATTTACCAACTTGACATAATTATCTGCATTGATATCATAGTCACTTAAAGGTTGCTCAACCCTCTCAATTGTTCGGTAGCAGCAACGAATGGACGTCATTGAATAGCCAGATTCGTGAATTGCTGTCAAGTTGAGAACCAATTCCTGTTTCCATTAATTCAAAACGGTTTTACACAATGCAAGTGAGAACGGTTCATATAAAAATCTTCAATATATTATATACATACCGTTCCATCTATGCGTGTCCATGAACGATGGCTTGCCCGACAATCGATGGGAAACCCTCGGTCAGGCTCAAGAAAATTCAGGATGGACGGATCCCATGGGTTTATTTCCGGAATCTGACATTGCGAAGTTTCTACAGCATACTTCAGAATATTATCATCCAGCAATCCAGAAATCCCTGCACAAACATATATGTTTTAGCCACAATCAGGAATTTAACTTTGATATAATAGAAATTTTCATGTATTGAAAGTTACCATTTGCTGAGATCAGAGATTCAGGTACATGTGTGTTTTTGACTAGCAGAAGGTATAAAGCGATGCAGATGGTGCCACATGAAATGGCAGACAGAAATCGTACACTGCAGATGCAGCGAGAGCACAGACATCTGCAGTTCAAACTGCGACTTCTCAATGTCATCTTCATCAGAAAATCATTAATTGGCAATCACAAATGCTGTTTTGCTTTCCTCTCTAAGAATGAATTCGATCAACCAATTCATGAAGGAATGACTTGACTATAATGATAATGATACGCACGTGCACAATTTCACATGCAAATCCTCACGAGGCTGAGTTAGGTTTCTTGCTAACGACTGGAACTTCTTAAAAACCAAGTTGCAAGAGTTTCTGTAAAACAAGCTATATGACTCGTTGTTGTGTTTGTTCATTGCGTTGCTTTGCATTTCAAACTGTGATTTCCAGTTCCACATTGCTGCTATTGATTCTCACTAACTCGACTTATAAAAAACAATCAGTTTCAAAGAGGTACATACAATCAGCAGCATGGCAAGTGAATAAGTAATGAAAAATGACAATTTTTCAACATATTCATTTCAAGACCTGAAATGTTGCATGCATGCAGATTGCAGGTACTCTACACTCACACAGCTCACACTTCTGCAGAAATTAAGATTTATTTAGGCACTGAAGAGTTACAATGTAACAGAGTTATAAATGATATTCTAAACCAAACCATCAGTTTGTCTATTTCTATTAGAGTTATACTCCTAACTTGTGTTAATAATTAAGGTATAATGATATAAAACACGATGCCCTGATCAATTTCAATCTCTACGAACTTATCACTTATACCTCACTGGTAGCCAAATCACATATAACGTAACTTTATCCATTTAACAATCGTATGCAATGCATCATTAACAATTCGAAGTTAAAGATAACCCACAAGTCATGTCAGTCGGGAGGTTATTATTTGCGTTGCTTTACACACAAAGCATACACCTTGGTGTGATGTCCATGTCAGGTAATTAGTAAGACATCATGACTTGTACTGATCCATTATAAATGCAGGATATGTTGCTGCATAATCTTTGGATATCATATCCACAACCAAGCCAATTATCAGTTCTGCAACACAGATAAGAAAAACTACGCACACACTTGCAGCGCTACGAGAAGCGGGGCTGAATGACTGGGAGTGAAACTGAAGACTGGCAAGTAAATAAATACCATGTGCGTAAATAATGGAATAGGTATACTTTACATACATACAACAACATAGTGCGTTCCAGTATGAAGGTGTTTAGTACTTAGAAAATTGGCGTTTCATGCATTATACTTCAGAAGCAGAAGTTTTGTTTTCCTTGCTATGCAGCCAGTGGATGTGTTTGCATTAGTACTGCTTGTACTATTGCAAACAAATGTTGATTCTACTGAGTATCCGATTCAGCACCACACACTGTGGTTTCATATTATATCACCAATCATCTTGTTCTTGTTGGAAATCCTAACTCGCAAGACCAAAATACTATCATTTCGACTCTGAGATTTTTGCCTTGTGTGGTGCTCTTCATCGCATGCTGCATGCAATTACACAATACGCATAGTCATCGCCAAATAAAACCTTCGTTTGAGCTCTTCAAACTGGTTTTCCTCCTTCGACCATATAGCAATATCAGTAGCAGAATGCAATACCACAACGTACTGGCCATAATTGAGCTATTTAAAAATGGAAACCTTTCATTACACCTTCTCATATACATTACTGTGCAGTACGTGAAAAAACTCCATATATTATATGTTAGAAGCTTCGCCGGTTGAACAACATCACTCCGCAGATCTTTGTCTGTTTTTTCCTGCTTGGTGCTTCCTGCTCGTTGCGCAAGCACGCAGTTTGCATAATAAACAATGATACTACACCTATCCATGGAATCAAGAACTGTACATACAAAATACTATTTTTGTCTTTCCAAGCTAATAGCTATACATAACGATTTTGAAGTCTTCAAACGCTTTTTTTGTCATCACTTCTACGAGTACGAATTGTTCTTTCTGACCGACAGATAATGTAAGCATCCCAAGCTGTTGTTCAGGTGAAGACAAAGTATTTCAAAGTATACTTTTTTGTATTGGATGATTTTTCATCAATGACATCGCTTCACGTTGACTTCTGTAACTGCTGTTGATTTAGATTTAGATGTAGAAAGGGCAAACCACCTCTTCAAAATCAGGACTTTTTTAATGCAAACCTAAAGTTTCGAAAAGACAATTGGTGGTCTGTGGCTCACGTTCAGTGTGTAGTGTAGCATATCAAATTTAAGCCACAAAACATATTCAATGCACAACCAGTTATGTAATTTAACTGCAAATTTACGAGTTCCAATGGTTGGATGCACAGATTTTTATGGACAACAAAGATATAACTTTTACTGTCTTTGATTTGTCACGAACTTTACATAAGCATAACAACACACATTTTAAAAGGGATCAATAGATTTCACAGGAAGTTTTACCTTACAAGTCACAAATCATAATATATTCGTTTTAATACTTCTCCTGCAAAAGTAGTATGCAATCGTAACACATTTACTTTACATTACATACCTTGCTCTTATTTCTTGCCTTAACAGCCTGCTGAGTTCTATGAGAATAATAATACAATATACTGACATTTTAAGGCATAAAATGGACATTAAAACGGAGTAGTGGTAGTGGTACAACTGCCACATCATTGGTTATTGTTAATGCTGAGAGGATAAAAACATTCATGAGCTAATATAAGGTTTGGGTTGAAGACTCAAAAACATTTCTACATTGCATAAACATGACTTAACAATGGACAAAACAAAGAAAAGTTACGAAGACATTATGTAAAAATTAACTATTTTTAGGCCTTTTCAAAAATACGACCTAGTACATTTCGCAGATATTGCATTTAGCATACACACACCATCTTGGGATTTTGGATACATGACATTTAGCAACATGCCTCCCGTGATTACATCTTGACTTCTCTCCGGAGGCGTGTTTTGTCACAATGATTTATTTCGGTTCAAGATGAGGTTTGAACGGCAGGTGTAACAGCAGACGTGGTATGCCCATGTCCATTCGTATGATGACCATTCGTAAGTACAGATGCTGCTGCCGTACTCACAACTGGGGGTGAAAGGGATGGTGCAATCGCCGGTGATGCTTGCTGCTGGGCAGCCACATTACAACTTTGAAGGTACATGTAATAATTGTAATTTTGGGCTGCCGCAGCTGCTGCAATATTGGCAGGGTCTCCAATTTGCATCTGTAACGTAAAAAGTGACAAAATAAGGATTTTTATTAAATAAAATTTAGATTTATCAACACAAATTAAATCTTCTGCATTTGTCGTTATCCATTGTAATTTCACTCTTTACTCTCGTCATTAGTAATGGTGTTCTTTTCCATGACCCACAGGCTTTAACTACTACATAATATCACGACAAATCAACAGCTTTCTAAGTTCTTAATGGCTGACCATGGAAAATGGACATTTCACTTTGACCCTTTTTGCCTCACACCATCATGCACAAGTGATTTCATTCAGCGAAGAAAAAAGTTTAAATATGGATGTGTTATCTCCGAAGTCAGTCAGCCATAACATCTCCAAGACTAACCGCAAGTGATGATTTAATTCAAAGAAAAACAGCCAAATAATCAAGCTGACTGAGGAAGTTGTTGGAGAGGCAATAACATGACGATTATGATTTTATGGAAGAGTGATAAGAGGCACGACAAGATATGGAATGCATGGTTGACTTTCTGATGAACTCATCAAGCATCTTGGAGCATTGGAGCTGTAGAAATGCTCTTGTTCATAAAATGTACGATTGTTGACAGCAGCAGCTCATTTTATGTCAACCAGTAGCAAAAAGTAATGAAGAAAGCAGGTCAAGCATGAACGATACAATAATGGGATCAATTCATGAGGTAACATTATCATCAACGGAACGCCTCATATTGCAGTGGATGGTTGACGAATGCAATCGAAGATCATGTTGTTGAAATGCGTGTAATTTTACTTTTACATGATTTATGTAACCCCACAAGTATATATACCTGATGCGGATGATGTGCCGACCCTAACGGCTGCGTTGGTCTAAATCCCATGTTAGTAGCTGCAGAGGAAAGGTCAGGAGCCCCAGTGGCCCATCCGTTTGTTCTCATGACATGGAGACAAGAAGATGGATTGGCTCCCAAAGAAAGTCCTGTGCTACATCCGCCACCACCAATTTTCGAGGCCATTGAAACCATTGAAGCCATTGGACTCGTTGTTGGTGACGGCGAGTTTATCATGCCCCCACCCTATATCAAATTAAATAGTTATCTTTATAAAACCCAACCAATTCTCTCTAGTTGTAGTAGTCTTGAAAGAAAAGTGATAAACAACTTTACCTACCTGACTGACTGCAGCGTGATGATGGTGATGGGCTCCGTATGAAGAGTAAGGTGGGTAAATGGAGTTGTACAAAGGATTAGCAGCCACAGCAGCCGCTGCAGCCACAACTGCTGCGTGATGATGATGTGGTGGTGATGATGATGTGGGTGAGGATGCTTCGTATCGTATGGATGTGGTGGATGTGTAGTGGAGGACACGGGTGAATTCTGTTGGCTGCTTCCATGATGTGAAGTAGGAGGAGAGCTGTGATTATTGTGGTGGTGATGATGGCTATGGCTGCCCAGGTGTGCTGCGAGACCACCTATTTTATTCCTTAAAATACGGGAGATGGAAGATACCGAAGGCACGTTGTATTTGTCGCACACCCCATCTGCTAGAAGACGATCCCTTATTTCCCAAGCGAATATACCGGGATCCTTTTGCTTTAGATCTTTGATGTATGAGACAACCTTTTCATGCAAAGAGAAAGTTGGTAGATCGGATTTGATAAGAAACGTATTGGATGCTTTCTGAATTTTTTAATAGAACAGCCTACCTTTGGTGTAGTGACACGAGGCTTACTTCCTCCTATCGCGCCCGGTAAAATGGAACCCGTTTCATGGTACCTATTCCATAGCATCCATAAGTTTAGCATAATAGATATTCTCTCAAATTCACATGCCTAGATATTTACTATTTGATTATTATAAAATTTTCGTACCTAGCCAATATTTTAGATACGCATCCATGAGAAACACGAAGTTGGCGAGAAATATCACAGGGTCGAATTCCTAACTGGGCTAATTCTACGATCGAAGGCGTACTGCATTTGGAAGTGGTCTTCCATTCACAAACACTCCACCCAACTGGTTTACCTCTCCATACTGCTGCAATTGAGGATCTGGAAATGAACAAATTCTCATAGTTAACTTTACAAAGTCAAATCTAGCATTATATCCTTCCTTAAAATTTCATAATTTAGAATGAAATAGAATTTTCGACTTAACGAAAATAAAAAATTACTTTTTAACCCGAAACATGTCAGCAATCATCTCCTATAATATGGCTTTAATTATTCTTACAACTTAAGTTGCACTACTTCATTTTCATATATTGTCTTTTGAAAACGAACTACATGCATTTCATTTCCAAAACGAAAGGGTCACAAGGTCCCCTTCTTTTTTCGTTTCTTTTTTACCGTCTCACATTCCAGAGCAGAATTCGAAATGCAATCTGAAAAGTTCACATGTTCTCCCACGCGTTACATATGCATGCAGCGCTGCATAAAAAACATGAATATGAGAAGGAATAACTCTCGATTGTATGCAGATAGGGTAGCTCATTTCAATTTTCGACTTGAGAAGAAAGCCCATTTCGTATGCAACATTACGTAACAAACAATGAATAATATTTTAGCTGATGCTCTATAGTCTGTGGTTGAGTTTTGTTTAACCTCACAGAGTTTCAGGTTCATCTACAGAAATAATGATGTTTCAATTTCAATTCTTTCACTGGATCCCTTTCGGTTTGCTCGTTTCAAATTTTAATAGGATCGTTTGTCGTTCCTTTTCATCTTTTCGGCTCTTTTGCGCTCCTTCCATTATATAACATTTTAGACGAGACGAAAAGACGAGCTACTCAAAACGCAGACTCACGGTAAAGAACAAAACAAAGCCGTGTCTAGTCCCTTTTCAAGAATTTCATTAACTTTAGTTGCCCTTTCAAATTTTTTCTGTGGTGGATAGCAACTTTGGAAATCCAATATTTTACTGGGTGTAGATACACCCCGCTTTTTTATTTTGGTTTTGGGCTGCATGAGGTTACCGGTACCATTTGTTACGTAACCATTAACAGACCGTTATTCATATTAGAATAGAATGTATATCGGTGTAAAATCCAGTTATCGACACTGACAATAGGATTATATGAGCGGTGGATTAACAAAGGCCGACATTTGACTCTCATAAAGCTGCGAGTAGTTGCAGCGGTTTGCCACAGAAAAGCATTGACAGATTTTAATGAAAATGTAGCAAAATGTTTATCGAATTTTTAGGCATTAATAATTATTTTCAAAATTAAAATAATGTATAAGTATACATACAAGTTCTGTCCTTCATACAAGTTCTGTCCTTCAGAAGGTGCGGACGTGTTTCTACTTAGCTCGTAAAACACGATATACACAAATACCTGCTCATACTAAATATATACATACCCAAAAAGTAATAATTTTTTTTTATATAAAAAAAAAACTCAGTGCACCACCACTTCTTTTTTAAGTCAATATGAGTGACTTTGATTCAGACGAAGAATACGACGATATGGATGTTTCCGAGAGCGAATCGGGTAAATCTGATCATGAAAATGACGCAGTTCCTGACAAAGATTCGCTCAAGGGCATCCGTAACGATCTACAAAAACTGAAGCGACAAACTTCCAAACTATCAAAATTAGACCGAATTGAAAAACTACTTGTGAACTCAATTGAATCCAACAATGCCCGACTTCACAGACTTGAAAATGGTTATGAGCATATGAACAAAAAAGTTAATCAGTTTGAACGAAACCAGGAAGAGATATATCGTGAGGTACGAGAGAAAAACTTGATTATTTCTGGACTTGCTGATTTCGTAGACGAAACTGAAGAAAAACCTGTTCGAAAAAGTGTGTGCCCTGATTACTGAATTACTGAAGGTTGTAAAATCATCCCCTGATGCATACAGAATTGGGAAGTACACATCGGGAAAAACGCGTACAGTTCGTATCAAGTTTATAAGTGTACGTGAACGCAACAAAATTTTTAACAGCAAAAGCAATGCTAAAAAACCAATCTACGTCAACGAAGATTTGCCTTTCAATGTGCGACGTGACCTGGGTCTCCTAAGACAAAAACGACGTGAACTTACTGAGCAAGGGGTCCAATCAACTATTGACTACAAAACAAGGACACTCAATACAGAGCTGAATGAGAAATTCTCAATTGTTGATGGAGCCATACTGAAAACCCAGACAGTTCAAAATCAAGTATTCCTGCGGAGGGAGCCAAAGCCAAAAATCCTCATAAAAGACCAAGAACAAAGGAAACGGGGAAATCTGATAAAAGTCCAAGGAAGAAAGCAAAACCAACTCTGAAGACCATCTGAGTGCAAAAGTACCAACAGATTCAGTTTTTTCCGGGAAAAGTCTTCCTCGCAGCCACCAAAAATACTCCAACCACCAATAATAAATACAACCGACAACAACGCAGCGACCAGTTCAACCGAAGCCCCGGAAAGATGACAGCATAGGAAAAAACGATAAAAAACATAATTATAGCACAAGTAAATATCCAATCAATTAAGAATAAATACCACCTAGTTCAAAACCTTTTAGATACTAAGAAATATGATGGCTTATGTATTACTGAGTCATTTCTCAAACCTGAACATGAATTGCTCAATTTTAAAGGCTACCAAACGTATAGAAAAGATGCCACGAATTCAAAGCAAAGAGGTTTAGTGATTCTGATTGCAAACCATTTTTAAATTTTGGGAACTGACTCATGAGTACAAATCTGACAATGTAGAAATAGGAATCATAAAAATACAACATCAACACTTCAAAAGCATTACAATCGCCTGCGTATATAGACATCCTAAATACAAAGCAGATATTTTAAAAAATGACATTGACCTAATAAGCAGCATGTTTACCAAATTTTCAAATGAGAAACATGAATTTTTAACTCTAGGAGATTTCAACTTAAGAGATAAGTACATTAACCCCCTTTTGTCATTTTGTGACCTATTAAACATAAAACAAATTATAACTGAACCTACTCGTCACAACAAAATACTTGATCTCATTTTTATCAACAAGTCAGAAAACGTTGTACATAGTAAGGTAGTTGACATGTCATTAGCAGACCATCTGCTAACACAATGCTGTTATGCATACAAACATATAAAGCCCTTATATAAGGAAACTACTTACAGAACTTTCAACAAAACTAACATTGATAAATTTGTTACCAGAATAGAGAATGAGATAGAAGTAAATAGTTATAACTTTGAAAAATTTCTCATATCCTTCCAAAATATTCTAAATGACTCTATACCTCTACATACAAAAATGAGTAGGATTACTACAAATAAAAAGTACATATCTGCTGGTACCAAACAGCCCTGAGACAAAGAAGTAAACTACGAAGTAAACAAAAACGTAAACCTACCGAGAAGGTAAAGTGAGCTTAAAAAATATAAAAAAGAAAATCCACAGTAATATTACAAACGATACAAAGACTGAACTTAATGATAATATTAGTCGAACTGGCCTTTGGAAAAGGTCTTACTAACTCAATACAATTTAGGAAGAATACACAAAGCCTCTCGCTAGATCCTGAAGTAATAAATGACTTCTATGTCAAAACATCAAGTATAGAAGCAAACATAGAAATAAAAATACCAAAGAAACCTCAAACATCAATCCCAATAATGAAAAATTTACTCTTATACCTTTCACCTGTAGAGACATTGAAAATGCATGGCGTAAACTTAAAAAACCATGGATCCACGTCTACAGACCCACTAGGGATTAGCAACAAAGTGATAGAATGTGCTATGCAGTCGAAATCATTTGTTAAAACTCTTAAAAATATTTTTAATAGCTTTTGCCTCACTGGAAATATACCTGACTGCCTTAAAATAGCTAGAATAGTACCTGTTCCAAAATGTAAAGATCCAACAAGTCCAAATGAAACACGACCAATTAGCATTCAAGCTGTTATAACTAAAATCCTTGATAAATGCATTTATAAGCAGCTTAGTGAATACTTTGAAAAGAATGACTTATTTACGAAGAGTCAGTTTGGGTTTCGTAAAAAACTTACAACTAGCCACGCATTGATTGCCCTCACAGACTACCTCTATGAAAATTTAGATGATAATAAAATTGTGCGCGTCATTGCCTTAGACCTACAAAAGGCTTTTGACAGTGTAAACCGAGATATTCTTGTAAGTAAACTTGCATGGTATGGTGTTGAGTCCAAAATAATAGAAGCTCTAATTTACAATAGATCTCAATATGTAGAGATTAGTGGTATAAAATCATCAAGAAAATATACAACTAAAGGAATTCAACAAGGCGCAGCAACAAGTAGCCTTTACTTCAGTATATACATTAATGACATGCCAGAGTGTATTGAATCAGGTAAAGTGGTACTTTTTGCTGATGACACAAGTATTGCTAATGCATGCAATATAAGTGAAATACACAATATGGTATCAGAAATTGAAGCCGATTTAAGTCGAGTCAATGACTGGCTTAAAGCTAATTATGTTAATCTAAATGTCAACAAAACACAAATCATCTTCATACATAAACCCAAAACAAAATTTGACTTTTATCAATAATAATAATAATAATAATGTTTGTTTATTGTCCAAAAGATTCCCTTGTGTGAAGGCATATTACATCTTACAGACATTAAATTATAATTTATCATTGATTATCGTCAGATTCGTCATTATCTATACAATTTATGTTGAGCCTTTCACTCATTTGTACATTAAGGAGATGAGCTAAAAGCCCTTTTTTGAACTTTGACACATAAACATGGGATTTAACATTTTCTGGTAATTGACACCATTCGAGTACTGCACGATATTTGAAGCTACGCTTTCCCAGCTGCTTTTAAGATGTTGATCAGGAATATCGTATGTCCCATTTCTCGTTTTTCTAGTGATTGTCCTGAAATTAAGGTAATTTTCAAAGTAACCAACATTTTGAGACATAATTTTGAACGACTGCATAATACATTCATAAATATTCATATGCTTGACATAAAACCATTCAAGAACATTACAAATTTCATGGCTAATTCTATCAAATTTTCTTCTGTTTAATACAAATCTAGCGGCATTCTTAATAACTTTGTTAATCATCGTTTTGTTTTTTACATTTAAAGTATTACACCATATAACATTAGCATATTTTAAAGACTAAATACATACGTGTTCATAAGTATAATCTTATTTTCGAGTGAGAGAATATTTCTTAGTGGATAAAATTTAGAGATGCACCCATAGCATTTTTTTGTGACATATTCACAGTGTTCGGTGAAGGACAATGTTTCATCAAAATATATTCCTAACAGTTTTAGGACTTGTTCTCTGTATATTGCTATTGTCTAGATTTATATTGAATTTCATATTGTTTAGTACCTGTTTTTTTTCCAAACACAATGTATTGTGTCTTATTAACATTAAGGCCTACACGGTTTATTTTGAGCCATTGCTTTACATTTATAAGATCTTCTTCGATATCATTGACTAGTTTCTTATATTTTTGATGGTATCACATTTAAGTAAGCTAGTGTCATCGGCAAAGAGCAATGGTTTGCACTTACTTATTGCTAGAGGCAAGTCATTTATAAAAAAATACTGAAATATAATGAACTTGTGGCAGCACCTTGTTGAATTCCACGGGAAGTGAATTCTGTGCTGGACTGTTTGCCTTCAATTTCGACATATTGAGATCTTTCATTGAGAAGTGAGTTAAGAAGTTTGCATTCTACTCCGTACCATTTCATTTTCTCGATTAGTATTTGTCTGTCAACAGTGTCGAAGGCTTTTTGTAAATCAAGTGATACACACACACATATATTATTATTATCGAGGTTAAGATACACATCATCAGTAAGAGCTATAAGAGCATGTGTTGTGGAGAGATTTTTTCTAACCCAAACTGAAATTTACTTAATAAGTCATTTGCTTCAAAGTATTCACTGAGTTGTTTTTGAATACATTTGTCAAGAATTTTGGTTATTACGGGCTGTATGCTATAGGACGGGTGTCATTGGGAGTTTTTGGGCTCTTACATTTTGCAACAGGTACAATACGTGCTTTTTAAGTGTTGTAGGAACGTAGTCCTCTGAATGAATTTATTAAACAGATTAGTTCAGGTACTGGATAAATGTGGCTGATTGGAATGCATAGCTGACTATGCGATTACAGATACCAAGCGGATCGTAGGACAGACTGTCGTGATTTTTAAGATTATTCCAAGCACTCACAACATCTTTGATTGTAAGCCAGTTCATAGAAAACTTACAGTTATTTGGATTTATCCATTTGGTTTTGTAGGCATTGGTTCATTATCATACACTGGATCCGTGGATGATATATTAACATAATGTTTATTATAGTATTTGGGTCTAGATTGAGTTGCCTTTGTCTCCTGAAGTGTTTAGTTTTGAGATACCTTTTCATAAGTTACTGTTACTGATTTTTGTGTTCAATTCATTCTTTGTGTCGGCTATAATATATTGACTGATCTGCTTGTTCAACATCTTTACCTTTTTTGAGCTGGGAATGCAAGGTTTTCTTACCGATTTCTTATAAATACGATCCCTCTCCCTCATTTTAAGTCGTGTTTGCATCGACAGATATTTTCGAAGTGGCTTTGGTTTGTACTTTTTGGATATCAAAGGAAAGTTGTCTTCTATGAGAGTTTGGAAAGATTTAAGAAAATATCTATCTGTAGGGTTGAGTATGTAGCTTGAACACTTGTTATGAAGCTGTAAATGTTGCGTTTACTGTAGCGTCTGAATGTTTGTTTGCATTTTCTGACTATTGGTTTTGTGTATTCAAAGGTACATTCGGTCAAAAGGTGATCAGCAAGATGTGCATTGAATACATTATGTTGAAGTACCTTATCTTTGTTACTTACAAAAATTAAGTCTAATAGATTGTTTTTTCTAGTGGGTCTGTCAATAATCTGACTGATGTTGAGTGTATTACAATGAGATATTATTGGGTTGATGTATTTACCACGAAGGTTGAAATCTCCAAGAGCTAAAAATTCATTTCCTAAGTTTTTTAACGTTGAGAACATTTTAGACAGAGCCTTGTTATCTGTTTGAAGACAACTTTTTTCATATGCCGGATGCCTATATACACATGATATGATGATACTTTTTAAAAATTGATTCTGTATTTTTATAGATAAAGTTTCTGTGTTTTCTGATTCAATTGAACATTCAAACTCCCATGATTTTAGTTTTTCTGAAATAATTATTGCGATACCTCGTTCTCCTTTTGTGCAAATATCTTTGCGAAAGATTCTGTAGCCAGGAATAGCTAGTAATTGTTGATTTTTCTTAAGGAAAGTTTCTGTTAAACAGAGCACGTCTAGCTTATGTTTATATAATACATGTTGTAGTTGATGAAATTTGTTTTTTATGGACTGTATATTCACATGAGCAATTTTCAATTCATTTTTTCGGCAAGGTTGTACATGATTACCTAGTTGTGGTTGAGTGGCTGGAATTGATCTGCATGGTTGGGGGGTTGGATTGACCTGCGTGGTTGAGGGGCTGGAATTGACCTGTGTGGTTGAGGGCTGGAAATGAGCTGCTTGGCTGGGATTTCTTTCTCTTCCATTTGGTAGTGGATGGTGTGAGAACATTTTTCTTTTCTTTGACAAGTTTCCCGACTGTGGCTGATTTCGTCATTTGATGACAGTAGTATTGTCCGTCTTTGACTTGTATGTTGTTGCCTTCTGATGTCCGTAGTGTTTTTTGTTTCCAATTGATTTCGCATTCAATACCAATTTCGGTGAGCTCGTCTTTCTTTCCTCTTAAGATGCCATCTTCTCGTCGAAGGGTATACGGCAGATCAGCACTGATGCGGACGTCTTTTGGAAATTTGTTTTTGTTGTTGAGGATATCATTTCGATCTGTATGTGAAATTAGCCTTAACTTGATTGGTCTGTTGGTGCCATGTCTTTTCATTCCGATTCTGTAAATAGTGTCAGGAATAATGTTTCTGCCAACAATGTCGCACAGCATCCGACATACTCCATTTCTCAAAGAGTTTGAATCCTCATTTTCTGCTTCAGGAATGCCGGATATCACCAAGTTTTGATAGTTCACATCACATTCGATCTGCTCACATTTGTTGGAGAAAATTCACATTTGCTATTTAAAGTTTCACACTTGTTGGTCAGTGTCATGACTGTTCGTTTTAAATCAGCATTTTCATGTTGTAGCTGCTCAATTGATTTGGAATTATTTGAGACAGTTTCGTGAAGTTCTTGTTGCATTTTTTCAGTTCGTACGTCAATGGATTCAGTTTTGAGCTTCGTTTCTTGGTTTATAGCTTTTACGGAAGCAACGTCAGTTATTAAAAGTTGTAAGAGGGTTTTGATTTCGCCCAGTTCGTTTTTTTTGGTTGGCTGAGAATTGAGATCAATCGAAGTAACAAGCCCAGAAACTTGAAAGTTTGCACTTGTTGTCCACTGGTGGAATGTATTCGCTGTTTTCATTTGCTTGAGATTCATCCAGCCTGAAAGTGGATTGTTTGAGAGCTTTCAGTAGCCATTGTAAAAAGTTAGGTTGAACTTTATGTAAAACTATGTAGAGGATGGCTGTGTTTGTATAAAGTGCACTTGAGTGTGTGAAGGTTCTAGTATATCTAGAGGACATGCGACTAAGGGCAGACACGTCTGCATCTGTCAAGTTCTTGCGAAAGAATGAATGGTAAAATGTATTGAGGTCCGCAGAGGTTGTTGGGTTTTTTGAATATTTTAAAATTTAATGATGTATGTATTATGCGAGTTTTTGTAAAAATCCGATGGTTGGTTTTTAATTTACGCGCGTGTTTTTTCGAGTTTAAAAACCCCCTGAATTGCCACGTGTTGAATTATTTGGAGAATAAGTGGTCGAAATTTCAGCCAAATCCCTATTAGTTAACACCGGAAAATGTCGTCCCTTTATCAAGACCCTATAAACACCACATTGCCCTTGTCGCAAATGTATCAAATAACCCCGGCCGATACCACATGCCAGTATTTCATCGTAAAGAGCACAAAATTCTGAGTAAAATACAATCAAAACCACAACCTGGCTGTACAGTTAAAAAACGGCTAAAAAAACCACAAAAAATAATTTTTGCCGCCCATCAGGTCTGCCATCGCAGTGTGTTGTGCGGTAACAATTAAATTTAAATGCATGATTGATTTATTGCACATCTAATTTTTTACTGATGTTCAAATTGTGATCTGTTAATATTCAATAAAGTTTCTTTGCGTACACTAGAAATCTATTGGGACACGTTGGATGATTAATTATTATACAATGTAAAGTAGGCCCTAATAAATGCTAATGTGAAGTTTTAAAGTTGACTAATAATTGTTTAAGTTAAGATGGACCTATGAAAACTCCAGTTAATAGTTTCAAATCTTCATTAAAGATTAGGCTAAGTAAGGCTACTGGTTGTCCGAAAAAAATTAAGCCCTCCAAAACATTTGCTGTCAGCAATTAGCTGTTAATGATAATGAGGAGATTTATTTACTGGCTTGAAACGTGAATGTAAACCGATGTCGTAACTTGCATCAAATGTTCCTGTAAAATGTTGGAATAGAATTAGGAACCTGGTCTGAACTCAAAAACACACTAATTAATAATTCAAAGTATCAACAATAGAATTATGCCAAAGCCATCTCAAATTCTAACAAATCCTCTAATTCATCAATGCATTGTGTTTAAATGTGTTTTAGTAGTGTTTGATATGAGTAACTACATTAATTTGACAGAAGATTATAATACAACGCATAAAGTTTACCAGGAAATTTTAGAAGCAAATGCTTTAACAACTACCACAATAGATTTACTTCTTCTGACATACTTTCCGTTTCCGATTCTTCATTCCCTGCAGAAAATATGAACAACCTTGCGTTACAAACCGTGGTTGATAATATTAGTCGAAAAGATCCAGAAAATATCCATCTATAATTGTTGCACATTTTTCAGATGATTTAGATGTGCGATTGCATTCTGAAAATCGTTACATTTCAACAGCGCTGACTTCAGCTCTGCTATTGTTTGTTCATGTTGAAATTGATGCAGTGCTAATTGGTTACGTTCCTTGCTACGGCTTAACCAAAAAGTGCACACACCCGGCGGAAGACATGTTTAAAATTAAGTAAATTATGTTTCAGTGGCTACCGTTTCAATCGCTCCAGAATTTGTTCAATGTTTGGGAAATTCTTCACTCCAAAGTTGTTCTACAAAGTGTTGTTAAGAAAAGGGTTTACAAGCAACCATGCATTTCAATCTCAGCTTACAATTTTAGACCTTTGATAATTGAAGAAACTTGCAAAATCTATGACTTATTCTTTCAGTACGATTTTTCTGATGTCCTAATTTGGCAATTTTCTGCTCTACTTGAGGCAGGATGGGTTTGAGTTCAGAAAATTAAAATTCAGGGCACATTTCTAGTAGTGTTATGGTTTTTTCATTGTTTTGGTTCAGGGCAGTTTTACACTTCTTCACTCTATTCATTTATGTCAATTGATAGGGAATTAACGGACTATCCGACCACAATGGACGAGGTTATGAATAGAAACGATTAAGATCTTGTGACTAGCGATACGTTTTTGGCAGTTCTTTATCAGGTGGGAAGTGAGCCTCAATTACCACCACGGTTAGAGGAATTTATACATCTGTTATTAGGAAGTCATACTATTTGTTCACCTAAATTATTGGAATCCTCCTGAGTATTGGGATGGTGAAGTTATTGCCTTGCAAGACGCAGTGGCTGGAAACGAAATAAACGTGACAGCAGTAAACTTTAAAGAGGATAGCAAAACGGCGACATTGTTTACCATAGTTATTGATGCTTTGCTTACGGATTGGAAAGAATCAAAGCGTTAAGCTCGACCGATTTGTTGTGGTTTGTGAGCGAGATTGTTTTCTGGGCTCAGGGTTTTTTGGACATGAAAGGCTTATTAGGATACTTCCAAAGCAAGAGTCATTCTTAGGCTCATTTTTGTTTTGGTATCAAAACGAACCTAATTTTGCAACTTTTCGTTTTCAAATTTTTGGGGTCTATTGTTCAGTCTGGGTTGCATCAGTTTGAAATTCACAGGTTTAAGAAATTGCAACAAATAAAGCTTCTTCGAGAAATTTTATCTTACAGGGCCATAAAAATAAAGATGGGAAGCTTGTTTAGTTATGTTTCTCTTCAAATAATTATGGAGATGAAGCAAATGAAAATGAGGAGGTGGTAGCTACAAAAATTGCTACTTTCAGGGGCACACTGATACTGTCAAGTTTTTATACTTTTAGTTTCGATGTTTGTCTTCATAATTGAACTGCAGCATTTGAACTTTTATTTAATAACGGTTTGGTGAATTTCGTTAAAACGTTAGTTTGATTAGTTGATTTATACTGATTACTACATTGTTTTTATTCGAATTGTTAGTTGTTAAGTAGAAAGATACAAATGCCAATTAAATGTAATGAGCAACTTTCAAACATAAGACTTCGTTGGCTATGTTCAATTCAGATAATAATATTGTTTAATTGTTTATTTTGGTGCGCTGGAAAAAAGATTACGACTATTGATTGAAACATTTTCATTAACTCACATTGTCCAAATAAGTCAATCGTTTTGATGAAGCAATTTTCCATATAAAACGACATTTGTTTAGATGTAGTGTGGAAAAAATACAATGCACTATTAGAGCAGCCTAATATCTATTAGGAAGGCCTCGTACCGACCTAAATGTCAAAAATGAGTCTTTGCACACAGTGAAAATCTCAAATTTTGTAGCGTGAATCGATTTTCTACTATCTAGGATCACATGTCTAAAAGCACTTTATGGCTGTAGTTTTTGTGTTTTTGATTCAAGTCATAACCTTAAGCGTTGTTTTGAATACAGTGGATTGTTGTAAATATCAAGTTTACTGAACTCTGTCTATGATTCTGTCCGTACTGTCAAATTGGTTATTTTTCTGCCTATCAGTTTTCTACATTCTTGTGTCACATATCTAAAAGTAAGCTATTAAGTTTTGACAGCAAGTCATAGTAAAAAACCTTGTAATTAGGTATAAATCATTAAAAAACTTTGAAACTATGTAGTTAAAATTAACCGGTGCACGTTTAATGATTTATATGTCAGATTAAAGTCCAAAGTCTGGAGAGTATTTTCAACCCAAAAACACTGATCGGGGAAACAAAAACCCCTAAGTCCATAGAGGTACATTTTGGAAAAATTTCAACGGATGCAATCGTTTTCATCCCAATATTCTACGTTAGAAAACTGTTTTTATTTTAACAATTGATGAACAAATTAGAGCCGGAAGATGCCTATGATACAATTGTTCCATTTTTCGACACTGTGAATGGTTTAAAATTTGCACAAAACTCACGTTTAATAGTTCAAACATGCACTTTGAACACTTTTTATAAAACCCCATTTTTGTATTTTTTAGAAATTGTTTTTGTGCTTTTTGTGTTTTTGGTACCCATAACATCGGCATTTTTCCTTGTAACGACAAATGAAGAATACCATCGGGTTCAAGGTTTACAAAACTGGACAAAAACATTTTTTTAACTAATTCGTAGGCCATTTTTAGGACAAAAATTCTGTGATCGATGAAATGACATGATTCTATATTTCGAATAAGGTTTTAAGCTTTAAATGTTATGTACTTACTTTTTTTAAATGCTGTCACTGAATCCCAAAATAATCTGTGACGATTTAAAAACATTGATATTGAAACGATGAATACAAGTTGTAACTACTTTTACTAAATTCAACTACGTTTGCAAATATATTTATTTCGTGGCTGTACGCTAGCCATGATTTTAATGAGTCGTCCGTCTATTTGTCTGTCTCATGTCCGTCCTCGTCCGTCCGAGTACAATTTTTTAGTCCACATGCATTGACCGAATTGTATCTAATTTGGCACGAGGTTGTACTTTGTAAAAACAATTCCTTGGAGTATTTTCAGCGAAATCAATGGAGTGCTTTGAACGTTCTGCGCGTTTAAAGCTAAAGGTCATCCCATTTGCTCAAAATAAGTATTTAGGGGAAGTTTGACACGCTGAATCGAATGGTCAAAATCACAATAGTTTTTTAAAACGCACAATCAAAGTCGCTAAAAGGACATTCAAACCGCAAAAATATCAGTCAAAATTTATTGAATTGTTCCTCATTTAGCAACGTCTATCTGTTGACTTAGGCGTTTTAGTAGCGTCACAGAATGCCTAACATAATAGACCGGGTCTTAAAACGATTTAAATAAATTGCACCGCATATATTGGTAAGGTGAAATGTAATTAGCTTAAAGTAAGCAAATTTCAGGGTTATTGATTTTAATCGAATTTTGAAACAACACTATTATCTTAACTTAACAGATAGGTTTCTAATTTAACGACAGTTTTTTTTAGATATTATCATCAGTATACGTTACATTACAATATAAGGGCCTTGGTGGTACTACTTGCACCGGGGCGTCTAGTTCCCCCACTGCCTGCAGGTTCAACAGAATCAATCAGGATAAAACACTGTTTTGCTTGGTCAGATGTAGCTCGATTACACTATTTTGGTGTTACATTGTTTTCAACCAGATTGTTCTTTTCAAGATATTAGTAAGTAGTTAATACAAGCGAATACCTTGCAATATTTTCCTATAACTTGCTAACATTTTCCGGAGCTGCGATTGTAAAGTCTTAACACTAATTTGGGCATTTGAAATTTACAGTTAAATGGATTTCGCCCTCTTTCTTGTTGGCATTCCATATTCGAATAACAACAGTTTTAAGCAACATGTATATAGCCATATCTTTGAACAAAAGTTTAATAAAACCGTTCTTTCGTTCGTACAAACATTGTTACTGCAAAGGCTTCGCCTATTAAGAGAACCACAAAGACAACTAAAATATTACCTGACATTGTTGGTTCTTCGATGACTAACTCGTTTTTCTGATAAGCGTGAAATCGTTCAGGAGGGAATTCAGACCTTTGTTTCAACCCTTTAAATATTCCTGTTGGTATAGTAAAACTTATTTTTTGAAGGATTTTTTCTGGTACCCATCCTTTTAAAAAGTATCGTTCATTAATATCTTCCAAAACTTCCTTCCCGACACTCAGCTCTTTACTGAAGTTTTTGTATAAATCGGGAAGAAATCTAACATTTTGTCTAGTGGTAAAACAACAGCATTTCTACTACATTTCGTCAGTTCATTAAGGAGCACTGCTGTTTCCAGTTTCCGAAATTTTTTAAGTCCAATTTTTTTACGGAATTTATTTAGCGCTGTTTTCATTCCCAAGTATAGATGGGTGTTGTTATAGAAAAATTCAATTTGCTGCATCTTCTGTAAACTTAAATGTTTAGTTTGCAGATTCTCAACACGACTTGACACCTCCGAAACAGATACTGCTAACTCGTCACGATTGCGCCCATATGTATGCATAAAAGCATGTTGGTTATATTCGTTAACGCTTGAGGGATTGACAATTTCTTGGAAATATTTTTCGTCAACCCTTGTTAGTATTTCAAATCTGTCTCTAACCAGCTGCGTAATGTGAGTGTAAGGAATCCGTTTTCTTGGTGCAATCATTTTATAAACGTTGTCGTTTTTATACGCGTTACTTATTATGATTCCTGCGACGTGAAGAATAAACAATAAAGCTATTAAACTTGGTGTTCTAACCTGGGACCGAGTGAATGCCCACCTTGCTCTACAAGAAACCCAAAAATCTTAAAAAACGGTTCGTAGCTAAAAGCAACAAGCGAGTAGTTATTGAGTTTGAAATGTGTGCTTTGAAAACACTGTACTGGTATTGCTAATTTGAAACAATATTACAGGAATGGCGTAGAAAAATAAGACTATAATACACAACCAGACTGGTAATTCATAACTGCTAACGAGATCTCTAAATGCCCATCCAACTGTTGGACGGACACCACAACTTATGAAACCCAACGACGTACCAAAATCTTGTACTCGAAAAGGCTCCTCAATATACAAATTTTCAAGTTTAAATTGTGCATTTGTATTTAAAACGATCACGGAAACAGTATCACCATATTGAAAGCTTTTTGGGACACCTGCTGCACAAAGGTTTTCGTCCCTGGTCCTGAATGCCAAAGAATAATTGTGGACAATGGATTTCCATAAGTTTATGTAATCTTTCAGCATGCGAATATTTTTTGGGACAGCACTTATTCCTCCTATAAGTCGAAAATTACGCTCTAAACGTGCATTTTCTGTTTTCAGCTTCACGAGGGTTAATCAGTTTAATTGGACAACAGACTTTGCAGCTTAT
>LJIJ01002214.1:0-29862 GCA_001718145.1 Orchesella cincta
AATCCTTTACCAATATTCAACCACTGGGAGTCACGCTAGTCAAGACTCACGTTAAACTATGCAAATCACTTAATGCACCTATATGTTAAATGAGTCTATAGCCCGAATGAATTTGAGACGAATAAAAAATATAATTAACAAAGTATAAACTGCACTGTAAAAACCCACTTGATTTGATTAAAAGTCCCAGCAAATTTGTTAACAGCATGTATCAAATCGTATTTCCATTGTCCAGTCAATGTTTTATCTTTTTACGAGGGTACCACTTCTGAGGTAACCCACCGATTTGGCTCATATTTTGACACTTTGCTCATTTTTATGTGAAACTATCGTAGTTACACGGATTCCTTGCCATGGCAGTCATTTTGGAGAAAATAATTTTTTATAAATTACCAGAAGCACTTACGCTCAAAAACATTGGGATGCTCAATATTCAGATCTGATCTGACCAGTGTAATAATATTGAACTCAAATTTTATAATAATAGATCGGATGTGAATATGGTGTCGAAAACTTCAAACGACCATGGGAAACCATATCATTATTATAGGTTTATCTGAATCTGTGTGCGTTCAAATGAAAGATATTATTTCTGTAGTACTTTACTAATTCAACACCCGATAGCCAGCATATTGTTTTGAAAAATTTGCCTGTAATGAAAATGATTTTTTAAAATTAAGCTTGCTATCTCACAAGTGTTTCTTTTATCATATGAATTTTTGTGCATTTTCTTATTTTTGAATTGAAAACTGTACTACATTTATCAGTTTGAAGCAATCGTGTTTACATTTAATTTTCATACAGTGAATGCTTTCACAGTACGTAATAAAAGTCCACACTATTTGAAAATTATCTTGTAGCACTGTAAGGCTGATAAGTATCATATGTTCCAGCATTCCTCATACCCCATTACCATAAGCGGAAGTGCTTTTGGTAATTTAAAAAAAATATTTTCTCCGAAATGACTGCCTATGGCAAGGAATCCGTGTAACTACGATAGTTTCACATAAAAATGAGCAAGTATGCAAAATATGAGCCAAATCGGTGGGTTACCTCAGAAGTGGTACCCTCGTTAGTTTTAGTTTTAAATCATTTTAAAAGACAGAACCTTGCCAAAAGATTTCAGTTGAGAATATTATATTTCCATATATGAGTTCTGCATTTCCATTTAAGAAATAAAAGTTTACTCTAAAATTGTCACGTTAAAATTCCAGATTTTGGTGCTTGCAATTGTGAATTACGGGTTTGAATTGTTTGTGATTCTGAAAAATAGACTAGCCAGCTGGCATTGTTCATTTATAAATACAAACACTGGTCGGACACGAGAGTGTTTACGACTGTTGTTATCTTTTCTGGTTGGAATATCAAGGTATCGACTCCAAGTTGTCAGGTTTAAAAACGTTTCTGATTCAGAATGTGACGTTACCTTCCAGAAGTATATTAACGTAAAGTTATATTCACTATTCATAACGTATATATTCATTATGTGCCCTTGTGAGTTTTGATTGGGTGAATTTTTTCTTAAAGAAACCGCCACCCCTCCACGGCCACAATTTTTAATCCAAATTTGTACCTCCCGTTACACATTTAGAATGTTAAAGTTCTGATTTGTATAAAATTCAAAAAGGGAAATTTCGGTTTTAATGACAAATAGTAAAATTCTCATTTAAAAACCAAACGTTTGCAAATCTACGTTGAAGACTAATGTTTTCAGACATTCTGAAGTTCTGAAATGGCCAACTGTCAGTTGGCAACAAAACTGATTGGAAAATATATATCTCAAATCAAAATATTACATTCTATCAAAGTATCTTATGGTTGTTTATTCGAAATCCGCAGTGTACAAAGCACACTTTAGCTCAGAATCTTAAGCTTTCATTGCAAATTTAAAGTTTAGGCTACAAAATTTTCATCGATTAACCTTTTATTTGGTAGGAAATTTTTTGAAAGTGAGAGGCCTTTTGCAACATTATCGAAAATTGTAAGTTAGTTGCGTTTGAGAAGTGTGTAGACTTAAAGTTTTAAATTGAAATGCACGGCTATGGCTTAACATAGCTCTAAAAAAGATTATGTTCAAAAGGCCGTATATTTCTTGTCCAGCGCCCGACCAACCTAGCTACGGGCTCTGGTCACCGCATCAGAAAATATTTTGTAAACGAACACATAGTTTCATAAGATAGCTAATATGTTGTTATAAAGAGTCAATTTGATCCGAAATTTAAAAGAATTTCTTCTTCAACTTGCCAACAGGATATAAGCTATCATTGCTCTAGCGTGGTTTTGTTATTGATGGCAGGCATTTTCTACATTGTCTCCGCTCATGAAATTCCGTATCGGTGTCAATCACTTTGTGAGTGACTTTAAGCTTGAGAGTAGAACCCCTGCCTCTAAGGAGCGTCTGAAAAGGTGGTTGCTGGGGTAAGCTGATTGAAGGGTAGTTAAACTGAAATGATTGAAAGTTTTTTCTGCTAATTTCTTGTTTTTTATCAAATTTAGATGCTTGCCAATCATCCAAGGCCTTCTTTACGTCATTGTTGCCATATTTATTGGCAGTAGACAAGCCAGATTCACCAGCCCAATCATTGACCAAATGAACCTGATCCTTTGAGAGAGATAGAGTTCCTGAGGCAAACTGTTTTTAAAAATTATCATTGACCAATGAATCCGCAAGTGAATTTGGCTGTACTTATGCCGATTGATATAGAAAACACTGTCTATCTTAATAAACAATTTCTCATTTTCAAATTTGAACTGAAATTTATACTTTATTAGGATATTAATGCAAAATACAAAAATAATCTATCAGTATTCATTCTTTACGTGCATGACAATGTGAATTTAATAAGGAGTGATTTTATTCAAATGAAATAAAGTTTGAAAACAAAATATGTTTAAGTTCATCAGTTATTTCTACTTTGCTCGTGTTCATATCACGTTCCCTGCTGTAAAAAATTTAAGAGACGTTTCAAAACCGGAAGATGGAGTTTATCTTCCGTCTTAAACTTTCCCCAACGGCTTTCAAAGTCTAAAAAAAGAAGCTGAGGCTGTAAGGCTCCAAAATCCAGCCATACATATTAAAATCATCACGACTGCTGAGACTTCCATTACCATACGACATTATCTTGCTCCAGCATTGTTTGAAAAGTCGGATGCGACGGAAGATTCGAAGTGGAGGAAGGGAAACAATGAGCAGCAACGTTGACAGTAGCCGTTACACTCATCAAGGGTTTAGTTCTTGTCCACTGATTTCTACAGGACTATGAAAATGAATTTTTTTATTACATTCTTGTTTTGTAGATTATATATGAGGATGGAGAAGAAATCCCAGTTAGCAAATACTGATCAAACTCACTGAAGAAAGAAAATAGCTCTGCGATAAACTTTTGTGATGCAAAATTAATATGAATAAAACAACGAATACATTCACCATACAAATTTTAATGATTCTGGATTAAAGAATTCTTGTTTTATTTCACATCATAAAATCGTTTACAATATGATACGTTGACAAAAAAGTGTATAAAAGCGAAATTCTAGTAATTATATAGCGACAGGCATTGTTTATGAGATCATCATTATTTGTTGTAGTCAAATGTCAAGAACCGTGAACCTAAAGCTACTTTAAGCATAAACTGAACATTGAACGGTGGCACAAAATTAATATCAGAGCATTCAAATCATGATTGTTTAATTATTCGCACCGTATCTATCTGCGGCACTTCAGTGAAATGTTTGTAATACTTGTTATTCAAAACAAGATAGTTTGGATTACCTTGAGTAAACGGAGCTAGTTTACAGAATAAATAGATAATTAACTCAGGAAATCTGTTAAGAAAGTAGTTAATAAACTTTTTCTCAGAGAAGGCTCCATTGTCGCCGAAATAATCATCACTGGTCGTCAACTCATCTACCATGTTGGTGTAATGCATATACTTATCTCGGATAAGCTCAACAAGCATAACTATGGAGTCCCCATCATAGGTTTTAGTCCCTCTGGTGTTTTTTCTCTGTGAGAATAGGACTACTGTCGTTGTACCCTACTTCTGTAGCCAGTTAGTTGGCTGGCCAAGGCTATCAAAGCATCTTGTAACATTCAAGATACAAAGGATCAACATCGGGATTATCATCATTCCGACTCGTAATCAGTCAGTAAACTTTTGATTTACCATCGGAAATGTGTATTCACTTTATTTCTGTTCTTTGTAGATTCCCAACTCCAACCGTTCAACAGGATGATGAGGATGAATACAAAACGGAACCATGCATCAAAGGTGATATTTTTCATATGCAAATGACGAAATTGATGAGGTTTATCATTTTGAAAGGAAATATAAACGTGTTTACTCCTCAGAAAGCGTACTCGAATGTGGCATAACTCCACATCCGAAGAAAAGCAACTGTCAGGAAAAGAAATGGGAGACCGTTTTGACAACCTCAAGCCCCACATACCTTTCCCCTGTATACATCACCCATTACCTATCCAGCGAGGAAGAAAGGATCCTCTCCGTCCAGGATTTATTACAAATGTGGCAAAAGCGAAGCCCTTTACTCATCCAGAGTGAGACTGAAAAACGCCAACAAATTCACGATGAAGGAGGTGGGAAAGTATGCAAAACATATGGTTGGGTATCCATTAACTTGCCGAATCATCAGAAAAGCTTTCACCTTCCGGAAGGAGGACTAGCAGCGAAGAAAAATGGCCAAAGTTATGTCTAGTTGTAAAATTATTACTGTGCAACAATAAATTATTATGAAAAATTATTTTATTCAAAACTAAGTTACTATAATACTTTTATAAATAAATATGACTAGTTTTAAGCAGTGACAACTTTATGTTGAGTGAAAAAGACACTCTCCTTCTCCACCTCCAGTCTGACTGAGATCTTTTTCAATTTCGGACACAGTTCCCAGTAGCGCTCCTGCTCAATCTCGGTTTTGACTTGGTTTTTGACCTCTTCATTGGCTGTTTCATATTCCCATTCACGTTCGTCAGTAAATCTGAGGAAATTCAAGGTCTTCAAGTTCGGCATAACTCCGAGCATATCTTGATGGCTTCTAGCTCCTCGCGAAATATGGGGTAGAGAATGGAGAGCGTTATTTAATTTTCAAAAACACAACTTTCTCCCTAGACCACCTGTATCCGCTTTCAGGTCGAGAATGTTCAAGATATGAGCGGTTGGTGTCAGGATCTCTGAAAAAATCAAGATGCAGGTCCACCAGAGTCTCCGAAAACCGCTCAAGGGGCTCTTGAACTGCTCCCAAATCCATACACCGGAGATCCACCTTGCGTTCACTAAACCCAATGCAAGAGAGGAACATTCCAGCTGAAGGGACAATCCAGGAATTTTTCAGTGATCAATTACCACTTTCCCAAATTGAGAGACGTTTCAAAAACCGGAAATGGGAGTATCCTCGCCCCCTCCCAACTCTCAATGACCTGTCAACGTCCAAGGTAAAAGAAAATTGGGCATTTATACGGCTAAACTCTTACCTCGAAACTAGATTATCCGACTCGAGTCAATGATGACGATATAATCCAGATGTCTATACTTAATTGAATCTACGTCCCTTCGGATTCTTGTGAACATGTCAACTGTTTGCGGTATGTCCACCAGTTTTTTCATTTGCAGTGTTGAAATCTTCCTCACACGAGATGCCCACGTCCTTTCAAAACCGGTTGAAACTTCTTTATCCACGAGATCTTAATAATGGGTGATCGAAGGCTTGACCATTTAGTTTTTTAAAGAAACTTGCACAAAGTTTTCCTGCTGTGATTGCCAAAGAAAATTTTCCTTAGAATGAACAATTGAGCTTCAAGGGTGACCCTCCCAGAATTGACAATGCTTTCCTATTTAGCGCTGCCAAATTCGGAAGTGGAGGAAGCGGAACACATGGCCACAGCGAACGTTGACAGTAACAGGGAGATACTATCGAAGGGCGTGTCTCCATACGAGAAAACAAGATATTGCATCTCTCTGCCCATGTCCGGTTGTTAACGTGAGATCATCATCGAGTGGCGAACAAACAGGGACTCGAAAAGTTTTTCATTAGAAATTCAATTAGGAAGTTCTATTATGGCCATCCCAGACATCTTTCTCAGTGACTTGGAAAGAAAGAAGGGATCATGTCGTCTTTTTGCTCAGACTGCTTACAAGGATGCAGCTTTGGAAGTGGACTCGTTCACGACAAACGCGGATTTGCTTAATCTCAGGATTGCTGTGACCAGAGGAGAGAGAAAAAGTTAGAATGCCGACTACATGTCAAACCATGGGCGTCTGTTGCGGGCCGTCCAACCAACTGGCTTCAGAATTGGGTTTCCAACGTATAGCCTTATCGTCACGGAGAAAAAAAGCGTCCGGCAGACGGCATCTTAAAAACATATATTTGGTGATGGGGATAATTCGCAGATTTAATCGCTTGTTTGAGCTCTATCCGAGGATAGAGTACATGCCATTACCACGACATGGTAGGATCCGAGTTGACGACCAGTGTATGCTTATTCGGCCGAAAATGCGAGCCCTGTACTGACGGGGAAGGAAGAAAAGATTATTTTGATGTGGGACGTATTCTTTCTCATACTTTAATTCCCAGCTGAGTCGTGATATAAGTCCACATATATAACCAATTCTTACTCTCGATAACTTAGCCTGCCGTGTTACGTTCATAGTGTCTACCAAACTAGTCTTTGTGTGTGATGAGATATCACAAGTATTACAAGCGAATATTCGTCACGTGAAGCGGTCAACGGCTCGGCTAGATAGATACTCGAAGTAGTCTCTCGAATAACGTAAACAATCATAACTTGGTTGATTAAGTGGGTGCATTATTTATTTTAATTTTTGTGTTGAGTTGCCACGGCGATTCCAATGGTGTCTATGTTAAGTAGATGAAATCTGTTAGGCCCACTTTAGAGTTTGGCGGGTGCTCGACTACAACAAATAGTGGAATGGATCTCAGGTAAATTAATGGTTGTTTTCAGTCCGCCACTTCTCATTTATAATATACTAGAGATATTATCGCTTTATCTCCACACTTGTGCAGTCAACGGTCATCGAGTATATGGTAAAACGCAACTTTAGTGATCATGTCAAATAAAACAAAAGTGCTCTTGCATAAACTCCAGCATATCATTAAATTTGTATGTGTTTGAATCGAGATATCATTTTTTATTCAGGTATTCATGACAGTAACACATTGATTCTTTGTATCTGCTCAAATAGCACTTAGTTTACTGTCTATTTTCTTCTTCAGTGAGTTTGTTCAATATTATTTTACTGAGATTTCTTCAGATGGATGTAGAGCAGGTGTTGGTATCGTCAGGAAAGGATTGAATCGGGTTCACTTTTGATAACTGTGGGACATGTGTAAAGCACAGAAGAGGCATTGAGATGACATTGCTTCACTGTTGAACAGTGACTGTTTGCTTCAACTAATTAATTTTTCCTCACAAAACCAAAAATCTAATGTCCATAATCAAAACATTGCAGAACAGAATAGTCCAACCCGCTTGCCCCATTTTAAATTACTGGGGTTAAGTGAGCTAAAAAAAAGTGAGTTCAAATTTGCATGAAAAGTTTAGGTAGGGAAATCTACAGAAGGGTTCGAGGAATTGATGTAGCAGCAGTCTGCTGCAGTCTTGGCGAATGGTTGCTGAGCACGCTACTTCGAGCAAAGGCTAGATTTCGGTCATTGTACCCTAAGGCGTCTGTAGCAGTATTGCCGTCTGCATTTGTTATGAAACCAAATGCTCACCCACTACATAAATTCAAGCTCCCGTAATGAGATGGCGCAAATTACTTTATAATGTTAGCCTTACCTAACATAAACGTGGCGCAACACGGCAGAGGAGCATGAATTATGTAGTGTTGAGCATTTGGTTTCATAACAAAATGCAGACGGCAATACTGCTACAGACGCCTTAGGCACAAGCAGAGCAAATGGACTTGGGCCCAGATGGAGGTTAAAGCATTAGCTGTAACGAGTCATCCCGCCCCATTTCGGAAATTGGAATCCAAGTGCCTGTGTTGATTAGATGAGGTAATGTTAGCTGATGGCTAACCTAACCAACTCAGGCACTTGGATTCCCCGATCAGAAATGGGGCGGGATGACTCGTTACAGCTAATGCTTTAACCTCCATCTGGGCCCAAGTCCATTTGCTCTGTCACAAGACCGAGTTTTAGCCTTTGCTCGAAGTAGCGTGTTGCTGAGTATACAGCGTATACAGTGTAAATATTCAATATATGTGGGCATCGCGCTTGTAAACAATACAAAATACAGGTCAATATTGTATCAATATCTCATTAATAGAAAGTCAAACCACGATTTTTTCTGGTTGTTGGCACTTGTTGTGAGTGAGCGGGTGATACACAAATATATGTGGTTGACTCCATCATAATTTAATTACAAACTCGTGAAAACTAAACAACTTAGCAATTACTGACACTGAACTGCACGTATTCCATTATGGAAGTTCACAGCGATGCCAATCAAGAGTTAAAATCAACTGAAAACGAAATTGTCCACCTTGACAGTATCTGCAACCCATACTCGACTGCTGATGGGGATTTTAACTGGTTTAGCAAAGTTCCTCCTGAGGTTTGTATAAATGTAATTTCATAAAATAACAAGAATTAAGTGCCGAATAATATTCATACAAAAAAACTGGTTTATTTCTTCTCACAGATATTTCGAATAATACTCAGCAAACTGACCCTCAGCAAATTTGAAGATGTGAAGCAAACCCTTCTGAATTGCCGGGCTGTGCACCCCCTTTGGAAAAGCGTGATGGATGAACTCCTCGAGGAGAAACGCCTCGACACCTGGAGAAATGTTGAACTTTCTGAGTTTAGGTGTAATTGCCTACAACCGTACACATTTCCCGAGCACAAGCTTGTGTTAGCAGGTTCGCATTCCGTTCTTCTCTGTCCTCCTGGAGTTTACAAAGGAATGGCTACACCAGCCACCTCCCTGACGACCTCACCATTCCCATCAAACTCCCTCACAGTCAAATTTGCATCTAATCCTTCCCACGTTCAATCTGATATGCTACGCCTGGAGCGAATTGATTTTGTGGATTTTTTCATCCACAATGGAACATATCTCTCCTCCCTCGTTTTAAGTTGGATTAAAGTCTCCCCGGAGACGTTAGGAAGGGTTTTGAAGGCGACACCCAGCCTCCAAGCGCTAACGCTTCATGTAGTTTCATTTGAAATGGAACTGTTACCAGTTGAGGATCTCACTGGAAAGGAATTCTATGCCACTGTGACCGTCAACGTTGCTGCTCATTGTTATCTTCCTCCACTTCCAAACCTCCGTCACATCCGGATTTTTAACACAAGGCTTGAGCAAAAAACTGTCGAATGGTTTGGAATTCTCAGCGATCATGATGATTTTAATATGTATGACTGGATTTTGGAGCCGTACAAGGCCCAGCTGCTTTCGTTGGACGTTACAATCGGCGTAGGAGAGTTGAGAGGAAAGAGAGACTTCACCTTTCCGGTTTTGAAACGCCTCTCAATTTGGGATAGCAAGGAACTTGAAATGGGTACGGCTTCCTTTAGTGTTCCTCAGTTAGAAGTTCTGTGCATTGGAGAGTTTAATGAAGTAGAGGTAGATCTCGGCTATGTGGATTTGGGAGTGATTCAAGGGCACCTTGCACGATTCTCGGTGACTCTGGTGGAGATGCATCTTGATTGGTGCAGAGATATATATACTGATCGCCTCACATCTTCAACATTATCGTCCTGAAAGCGGATACAGGTGGTCCAGGAACAAAGGTTGTGTTTTTAAATTGAAAACGCTGTCCATTATCTACCCCATATTTTCTGAGGAACTGGAAGCGCTCAAGGATATGCTCGTAGTTATGCCGAAATTGGAGACACTGAATTTCCTCAGATTTAATGACGACTGTGAACATGTATCCAACGAGGAGGACAAAACAAAAGTAAAAGCACTGTTGGAGCTGGAGAACTATTGGGAAGTGTGCCCTAACCTGAAGACAATCTCAGCCAGACTGGAACTGGAGAAGGACGGTATCTTTTTTACTCAACAAAGAGTTGTAACTGTTTAAAAGTAGGCATATTTATGTATGAATATATTTTAGTAATTTATTTTGAATAAAATAATTCTTCATTATAATTTATTTATGTGAATGTATAATTATCCAACTAGTCATAACTTTCACCCTTTTCTTGGCAACTGCTCTTCCTTCTTGATGGTGAAAGCTTCTCTGGTGATTTGGCAAGTTGATACACAACCAGACACATTTTTTGCATACTTTCTTTGTGAATTTATTGCTGTTTTTTAATCTCACTCTGAATGAGCAAAGAGCATTGCAACTGGTTTTCAAGTATTATGCAAGAGCATGTATATATTGCAAGCTTTTCACATCAACTGTACCACATATTGCGTATATAATTTCAAGTATAATGCAATGGAATATAGTCTGATTTTTATATGAAATTCATTCAGCACACGCAGGTTGTCAAATGAACAAGTTTCATAGTAAAGTGGAATGGTAGCAAGCGCAACAGGTGGTTTTGTTGATTTTTTATCTCATCCCTCACACATTACATGGCAAAATTTCCGATAATTATAAAATAATATAGCGATAAAAATAGACACTGAGAATTTGAGTTACAAAAAATGTCAGAAGTTCAAAAGCAAAATTCAACCGAAGCTGTTGACAATGATAAGGGAAAAGATTGCAACTGGACCGAACTTCCGGCAGAGGTAAATACAAATATTTACTTTTTAACAGCTTAGAAGCCAAGGATTTATTAGAAAGGGAAATATCTATATTTTCAGCTGTTGATGACAATTTTCAATGAGCTCAAGTTGAACAACAAAGATCTTTTAAACGGTCGAGTTGTCCACCCCGCTTGGAAATCTGTGATAGACCGCCTATTTGAAAAGTGGAATTTGGAGCACTGGACGAAATGGTCCCCACAAGAGTCTTCCGATGTAAATCCACATCGTTTTCCCTTCTTACAAATAAAAATGATTACGTGTCAAACAACAGGGGATTCTGATCTGGCCTGTTTTCAAAATGGGAATTTGGGAACTTGTCCCATTTTTCTCACAAAATCTGTTTGTCTGGAGAGCGACCAAAGAAGGTCTCAACCTCAAGAAAACCCTCCCATTCAGGAGAACGTTGTTGACTTTTTCTCAAAATGGGGTAATCAACTCACAACGCTGACATTTCACAATCTGGATTTCGACCTGCCTGCAAAAGCATTGCACGGAATACTAACCCACACTCGAAATTTAAAAGCACTGGAGTTTAACAATATGAGCATTAAAGATTTTAAGGACATTTCCCTACCTCCACTTCCGCATCTGGCACATATTCACCTTCTGAAGGTTAAAAATGCAAGCATAAAACCAGGTTCAAGCGTTCTTCACGACTGGTTCAATTTGCACAAATGGTTTTTGGAGCAATACAAGGAGCAGCTTGCTAGCCTTAAAATTGACGACGGTTTCCATTGGATAGAAACTGATGATGGTGTTTTCAGTTATCCTAATTTAATGCAGTTAACAATCGTTTCCCCATCCGGCTCACTTTTACTTTCCACGATTTCATGCCCATCTTTAAAATTATTTGCTGTAAAAGAACATTATTTGTCACCACCGTGGACATATGTGCTAAAATTTCTTTTTCAAGTTTCAAGCACGCTTGCTCATTTCCATGTGGAAACAACGTCTTTCAGCAACTTCTTGTGCGCAGCAGATGAAATACAGCTGGATAACCCTCCTATGTTCCCATTGCTTAAAACGTTGTTCGTTAATTATACTGCTATTGGACAGGCAGATGATCGAATAAAGAATTTGCTCAAACTAATTCCAAATTTGGAAAAACAGAAGATTATAACTAACCAAAGGGATGTCTACAAATAAGTTTATTTAATATTAAAAATGTTGAATTTTTTTTTTACTTATTTAATAAAAATTAATTTGGTAATATTCGGCAGACGTTTTTGTTTACTGCATTCTATCTCACTGTGTCCTTTTTTGGAACAGCTCAAATAGCTTTCATTAGGTTTTATCAATATCAAAACGTTTTTTATCAATCTTCCCCACTGTCAACTTCTGACTTTTCATGCTCTGCTTTCTCCGGAATGACTCGGTAGTCAAAGAAAACACGAACTTGAGAAAAGGGGAATCATACATACTCTCAAAGCTGCCGAGCGAAACCCTTCTATTTCGGCTTGCTTGCTCAGTTTGCTACGGATTAGGTAGGGAACTCTATAGAAAGGTTCGAGAACCAGATGTAGCAGCAGGCTGCCGCAGCCTTGGTGAATTGGTGCTGAGTATATATGTACATAGCATCTCATTCTGTAGCTGCTTGTGTACAATACAGAGCAACCGGTATTGCATCAATGCAAAAATATAGAAAGTCAATGCATTACGCTACGTTTTTTTTGACTGGATTATGGAAGTTGAGATTGACGTAAATCTCGATTTCGTATCCACTGATATCGAAAATATTGTTCTTGACTATTTGTTTGATACGGATCCAACTGCAACAACAAACAAATATTTTTTAATTAAAAAATATTTCTAGTACCATTAAAATTTGTATGGTGAATGTATTCATTGTTTTATTCATATTAATTTTGCATATCTGCACTGACTATTCTCTCTTCAGAGAGTTTGTTCAATATTTTTTACTGAGATTCCTTCCGATCCTCATATAATTCAGCAAAAGAAGAATGTATAAGAATTTCATTTACATAAGCGAACCTCCTTCCCTGTTCACATTTCAATCACTGAATAATTGAATGGAATTGACCTCCTTATCAATTTTAAATTCACCATAATAGACTCGAAATATGTTTAGTTTGACAGCTTGTTGTTTTTTAAGAAAGATGTGACTCGCACAGCTTGAGATAAAACTGGTTCTCCTGGAAGCTACCCTTTTCGTCATAAGTAGTTTGAGAAATGTGATCTGTACCTAATGTACTTTGTGAACAACATGAGCATTACAAAAAAGAGTTTTTAGATCGATCTCACCCGCTCTGTCATTTTCAGCTTTTGAGGGTTGACTTTCCTCACTATAATGAGTTAAAACAAGCATGAAAAGTTGAGAAGAGGGGAGCTCTAACATACTCTTGATGCTACACTTATAAACCTTGCCTTTCGGCTTGTTTGCTCAGCAAGCCAAGGATTAGATAGCAAACCCCATTGAAATGTTGCAGAGCTAGAAGCAGCAACGAGCTGTTTCGTTCTTCACGCATTGGCTTTGACTGTATGTGCGCATTTGCATTTTGTTCAGAGTCTGCATCTGCATGCTAAGCATAAATCGATATGAAAAGCAATAAAAATCATAGCATCACGCTACCATTTTCACTTTTGGTTTCTTCGCGAGAGCTTGACAAAGTGACGTTGAAAAAGTACACTCATTTACATTCAAAGTTACTGATATCAGAATTGTTCCATTATGGAAGCTAACAGCCAAACAAATCAGGAGTTAAAAGCCACTGAAAACGAAAATATTGTTGGTGACAATTTGTTGAATACAGGTTCAACTACTGCTGGGGATTTCAACTGGTTTAGCAAACTTCCTCCGGAGGTATGTGTGAATTTAATTTCACAAAATAACATGAATTAAATGTCGAATCCTAATTTTTTAATTTGTTGATTTCTTTTCACAGTTGCTTCGAAAAATACTCAGCTATCTGGCCGTCTGCGATAAAGATGAGAACCCAATAAAAAACGTTCTAAGGGTTCGGGCTGTTCACCCCCTTTGGAAAACCGTGATGGAGGAACTCCTCGAGGAGAAACGCTTGGAAGCCTGGAGAAATGTTGAACTCGATATAGATAACTGTAGATATGAAAAACCCTACTTTTTTTCCACGCTTTACTTCGATTTTCTACTGTTTCCAGGCTCCCACTCTTTTCTTCTCTGTCCTCTTGGAATTTACAAAGGAATTGGTACGCCACCCTTTTCATCACCGACCTCACCATTCCCATCAAAATCCCTCTTCGTCACACCTCCGTATGAACATTGGACAGTTAATTTTGATAGGCGAATTGAGTTTGTGGACTTTTTCGTCCACAATGGAACCCATCTCTCCTCCCTCGTTTTATGTGGGGTTACAGTTGACCCGGAAACGTTAGCAGGGGTTTTGAAGGCAACACCCAACCTTAAAGCGCTGAGCCTTGACGATTTCACATTTATAATGAAGCTGTTTATACTGAAAGATGACAGCGGGCAACAACTCCACCCTGTGGTCGCCGTCAATGCTGCTGCTCATTGTGTCCTTCCTCCACTTCCGAATCTCCAGCATATCAGGATTCTTGATACAAAGTTGTATCTAAAATATGGCACGAAGCAAGAGAAACTCATCCTTGATGACGATTTTAATCTCTGTATGACTGGATATTGGAGCCGTATATATCCCAACTTTTTACTTTGGACGTTGACAGGGACATTGGAGAGTTGGGAGGGGAGAGGGTTTTCAATTTTTCAATGCTGAAACGTCTTACAATCTGGAATAGCAAGTTAATTCACATGAACGCCTCTTCCTTTATAGTTCCGCAGCTGCAGGTACTTTGTATTGGTAGATTTCCAGGGAATGGCGAAGTCGACCTCGACCATCAGATATTGAACTTGGGAGTGATTCAAGAGCACCTTGCGCGATTCTCGGAGACTCTGGTGGAACTGCATCTTGATTTGGTAGGAGGATATCGACCCTCTATACTTGAACACTATTGTCCTGAAAGCGGATACAGGTGGTCTAGGAATAAAGTTGTGTTTTCAAAATTGAAAACGCTCTCTATTCTCTACCCCAAATTTTGTGAGGAACTGGAAGCGCTCCAGGATATGCTCGGAGTTATGCCGAACTTGGAGACCTTGAATTTCCTCAGATTTACTCACCACCGTGAATGGGGAAGTGAAACAGTCACTAAAAAGGACAAAATCCGAGTCAAAACCAAGATTGAACGGGAGCGCTACTGGGAACGGTATCCGAAATTGAAAAAGATCACAGTCAGAATGGTGGTGGAGAAGGAAAGTGTCTTTTTCACTCAAAATAAACCTGTCACTGTTTAAAACTAGTCATCTTCATTTATAAAAGCATTCTTGTACTTTATTTTACAATAAAATAACACATATTTCAATAATTTATTTTTGCAATGTCATTTTTCTCCAACTAGACATAACTTTAGCCCTTTTCTTCGCTCCTTGACATCCTTCTGGAGGGTGAAAGCTTTTCCGATGATTTGGCAAGTTGATACATAAACAACCACACTTTTTGCATCCTTTTCCATTTCCTTCTTGATGGAGTTGCTGGTGTTTATTCAGTCTCACTCTGGATGAGTCGCATGTTTTACAGGAAGTGCATCTTGATTTGATCAGAGATTATGAGACAAATCGCTCATACCTTGAACCTAATTGTCTTGATTACGAGTACAGTTGGTCTACGAATGATGTTGCACTTTTGAAATTGAACACGCTGTCCCTTATCTACCCAAAATTTCGCGAGGAACTGGAAGCCCTCAAGGATATGATTGGAGTTATGCCGAATTTGGAGACCTTGAATTCCCTCAGATGTTTTAGTGACAACTCTGAATGGGATTCTGATACAGATTCCGATTCAGATGATGAGTCTCAAACAGTCACTGAAGAGGAAGTAAAAAACCAAGTCAAAACCGAGATTGAGCAGGAGATCTACTGGGAACTGTGCCCAAATTTGAAAAGCATCTCAGCCAGACTGAAACTGGAGAAGGAGGGCACCTCTTTTCCGCAACAAAGAGATCTCCCTATTTAATACTAGTCATGATGTTTTATAAAAATATTCGTGTAATTTATTTTCCATTGAAATAAATAAATAAATATAAACCATAAACATTGACTTTTGTACTTCAGTTTTGCACTTCACTTTTTTTTATATTATTAGTTTCAAGACGTCTGGATACAAACCACTTGCAAATCTCACAAATCACAGCTCCAGACCCCTCCTTGTGAAGCTCGAGATGAGCTTTGATCGACTCCACCTCGATAAACCTGAGAGGACAATTTTTACACCTGTAAATACGTGAGGTAACAACCGTCTCTTTTAAACGTTGCGTACGCCTCATTCTCACGAACAAGAACACCTCCTATTTTCATTGATGTAGAGCTTTTTGCTAGTATATTTGGTGCTTTTCTTTGAACTCCGATGTGTGATGAATGATGAGATCCCGGATTATGACTCGACCCTCTCGATGATTCTAATTTGTCTCCGGTTTGTAATCTAGCGTATTGCCCACAATTGGAGATTTCCGAACTCGCACCGAGTTGTTGTAATTGGCATATCAACATCATTATCATCATCATTTTCACGAACAATGTCACCAGGGATTAACATTTCCTCCTCTTCAGCAGCATAATACTCCGTTTCAGATTCTATTTAAGAAGAAATGTAGCGAAATATCACAAAATGCATTTAACTGTTCAATTGGTTCAATTTAACTGTTCAGTTTATGGAATTATAATTACCTTGCTTTACTAAGGAAGCTAATGGATCCTCTAAACGTTCATCTTCATGAGTTAAATTGGAAAAATGTTGTTGATCAGACTGATTTTTCTCTGCTTGAGATGATGAGTAAGTGTCTCTGAATTCTGTAAAAAATGTGAACGGAAATTTACAAATTACTGCTCAACAATATCACTGAATATATTTTTAAGGATGTTTACGTCCCCTTTCAACACTTACGCTCGAATTTCCTTCCGAACTTCGCCTCCATCGCCTGAATCAACGTCTCTCCATTCTGTTTCAAAAATGCGGCTTTTCAACTCGTTTGAGATAACCTTGAGCTTCTTTTCCAGTTTCAAAAAGTCCTTCACAACCCGGTTATACTCGCTCAGTTTCTTCACAGGGGGAGCAAACTTGGAACCAAAATTGGGGATGGAGAGCTCCTTCGAATCTACACAGAAATTCACACAGTGTCTCCTCCTTGAGACCCAATATGTTCCGAAGGATGAAGATAACCTTCAACTGTTCGCCAATTACAGAGGATGTGCCTTCTTCCTCAGCAAAAGAGAATAGAGTGGAAGAGGGTGATGATTGTGATCGTGATCATCATCCGATCCAGTTTTGAGATGGGTGATATGTCCATCAACAATGGTAAAAGTTTTTGAACAAGGAGACGTACAAAATAGACAAAAGTTACTCTCCATTTTACAGGTTTCTTAAAACTAAATGTGATGAATATGAAAACAGCACATTCTAAATTCCTGATTTGATTCAAATTAGAATGGGACACAGAAAGTAAATCACTGTAGAAAACTTTGTTTACATTTGGTATGTGGATGATGAGAGATATTTACACAGGGTTCGCGGTTCTCTTTTTAGGGGGTTACGTGAGACGTGGGACTTCCTTGCTACAAAAAGAGAGCTGAATTATGCTGCCAACTGCCAATATTATTGTCACCAGAGATGTTAATGTACCCTTGTTTTAAGTTTGAAACCAATCAATTAACCGATGCTTATCGTAATACTATTCAAATGTATTTTTATTCACATACCGATGATATAAATAAAGGCTGTTAGATAGTAGGTTAAAATCAAACAATATCCTGCATCCTCCTTAATTATCGCTTATCATCTTTAATTGTTGCTTATCCTCATTAATTGTCACTTATCCTATTTAATTATCACTTATCCTCCTTTATTATCCCATATTCTACAACGCAATGGCATTTGTAAGTGGCGCGAGTCTCATATGCGAATGGGCATATTTCCGGGAGTGCGGATGGATGTTTGTCTGTCTGTCTCTGCGATGACTTAAACAAAACTAATCCAATCAACTTCAATCTTGGCACAATGATTGTTTAGGTCAAGGGGAGGAACCCTATTGATTTTCAGTTAAATCCGTTCATTAATCCTAATTAATTAATCATAATTAAGTTTAATCAGAGAGTGCAATGCCCAATGGAAACCCGTGCTAACTACAAATGACCTTGCGGTGTAGAATAGGGAATAGTGAAGGAGGATGAGTGATAGTTGAAAAGAATACGGGAAACTGTTTGATTTTACCCTGCTGGCTACCAGCATTTATTTAAAAATTAAAAATTAACTAAAAAATACAAAACATGAGCTAAAGTACGTGCATCTGAAAGCAGCAAGGCAACACAGGCAAATGTGTTACTGTACTCTGATTACCCAAAACTGTATATGCTTTACTAGTGTGAGCTAGGAATTTTTAACATCCCTGTTCCTATTTTTTCGTTGTGTACATACATACACGTTGTGGTACGGGCTATCTCTGAAGGGTTTTTGTACATTATTCAAGCAACAAGTATATTTCTTGATGGTAACAAATATTTTATCTGTTGTATAATTTACAATTAATATTTGAATGGTTTTTATTTTATTGAACATCTGTGATACGACTCAGACTCTCAGTTTATTAAGTAGCATTCCATCCATCAGTAGTTTATTAGAGATAATATGGAAATGGAAATTGATGGTAGTAACAGCGGAGATGAAGTTATAATCAGTCCCACCGGTGGGACTGTTCGTCCGCTTCCGTTAGATGTGACCTTCAGACAAAAACTTGACAACAAAAGAAAAAACAATGTGTTAAAAAGTAAGCTAAATTAAATTAATGATAACAAGCCTCCATTATTAAAGAATACTTAATGTTTACTATTACAAAATTAATCTTTTAGGGCCAAGAAAGCCTCGTGCCAATATACGACGCCCAAATACAGTGAAAATGACAAGACTACACGGAACAGAAATCGCTTACACAGACGACGTCAGGAAAGGCCAAGGTGCAACGTCTATTGTATACGAAGGCTATTATGGCGAAATACCTTGTGCCGTTAAGCGAGTTGACTCGGAATATGTGGACGTTTACGAAAATGAGTTGGCTATTTGGCAACACATGAAAGATAAGAGATGGAGAATGTAAGTATCGGAGCTCTTGAAGTGCTGGAGTGGGAGAAGGGAGGTTGGCAAGAGACCTTTTTGCTTACTATTTTTTTTGCAGATGGAACTAGCCCTCTGTGATTTAGCCAAGAGGGTGAAGGAGTTGAAACAATGGAGAGACGCCGGAGATCCTCAATTTGCGGTGCAGGAAAAAAAGCTACCCGGGTTTCTTCACGGAGCTGTGAAAGGCCTAATGTGGATTCATAATAAACGGATTCTTCATAGAGACATCAAGCCTGAAAACGTCCTTATTTTTGAAACAAGCAATGGTGAAATTGCAAAGCTTGGAGATTTTGGCATCAGCAGAAAACTGTCCGAAACCTCCACAGGGACCAACTCTGCTGGAAGAGGAACATCAGACTGGATGGCACCTGAAGCTCTCCAAGCGATGAATAATGCAGAAACTTTTTTCAGCACAAGAAATATTGACATCTTCTCTCTTGGAATGACGTCCCATTATGCAATTTCTCTCGGTTCCCATCCGTTCAAGTATAAAAGTCGATTTGGAATCTTTATAATGACGAATATCATGCAAAAGTCGGTGCAACCTACCAATCTGAGCTATCCTCATCTGGAAGCGGACCACTTATTTCAGTGGATGATGCAAAAGGATGCACAAAAGCGACCTAAAATTCTCGTAGTTTCTCACCATCCATTTTTCTGGAATTGGAAACAAAAGAAGGACTTTTTGCTGAAAGTTGCAATGTGTTTTGATTCCAAAAAAGATTCTACTTTGCTTCAAATCAGAAAAGAAGTAGATCTGAACTATAAAGTGATAATTACCAAGTTAACCAGCGTACAAAGTAACTGGCTGAAGAGATTGGGTCCAAGATTGGAATCCCTTTTATCACAAAGGCAACACAGCAAAGGGACTAAAAAGTATGATGGAGATTCAATAATGATGCTGGTAGAGCTGTTCCGGGATAAATACATGCATTGTACGGATATGGTTGACGAGTTGACAACCAGTGATTTATATTTTGGCGAGAATGGTTCTTTCTCTGAGAAAAAGTACGTAAACTATTTTCTCAACACTTTTCCTGAGTTGGTCATTATTTTATTCTGCTTACTAGCTGATAGGAAAAAGGAATTGGTCGTTTTAAAGAATAAATATTATTCTCATTTTAACACAGTACCACCAATTGTGCCAGTCCACCACTATTATATTCATGATAACCACGTTGTGATATCAGATTCCCCTGTTGAAAATTTGATGCTGATTTGAAGATAAGTGTATTTCAATTGTAATAGTTTTACCTAGAATAGAGTGAAAGATAATGAAATGTAAAAAGAGCTCAATACTCAATATGTGATGATTTTGTAGTGAAATAACAATCATATGTGTATAATATATATAAACTTTATTGAAAGTAAATGACTGAAGACAGATTGCGGAGTACAAGATAAGTTAGTTATAAAAATATTGTTCCATATTGTACAAAAGATAGCCAGCGCTTGAAAACTGTTAATGACAAATTTTTAGATAATATGAAATAAAATTTAAAAATATTTTAACATAAAAAACATTTGGAGATTTCATTAATTTGTGAAAGATTGCTAACTAACAGGCACTACAGTTTCTTGGTAACTTTATCTCCTCTTCAAATCCTAGAGTAGTGCTCATTATCTTCAATAATTTTTTCCGCTGTCTTCCGTCGCTGTGCAGCAATTCTTTCTAATGGCGTATGACTCCTTTCCATGTGATGTACAAGGTTATTTTTATGTACCACCTTGTCACAGACCCCACAGACTCTTCGGAAATCTTGGAGATGCTTTTCCATTTCTGACAAAGTTCCAAATCTAGCAAAGCACCCAGATGAACACTTGTATGCCGTTTTTGTCTCACCTTTGAACCACACGTATTGCCCACAGGAGGAGGTTTGCCAAGCACCATGTTCTTTTATGGCTGCTATCGGCATTTCAACATTACCCTCCTCATCTTCAGAGAAAATGTCACCACTAATGAATATTTCCGTCTTTAAATTACCAACAGCGACTTCAGACTTTTTAGGAATCCAATTTTCTTCAGCACAGTTATTAAAAACATTGTCTACGTTTGTTAAGGTGGATGCAGATGGAGGTGGTGGACACTGTAGTGAATGGGAAGCAGCATCCACAGCACTTTTTGGTTGAGATGTAGAGTTTGCTGCTCCAGTTTCTGTTTTAGATGAATTAACCCTTTTCCGAGCTTGGTAAACTTTCAAAGAAGTGGGTGGAGTTGGAGTTGGAGCTGGGTTGGCTTCGGTTGCTGTTATAGAATCTATTTTGTGTTTTAACTCAAGATGTTTTGAGTATGCACTGTTCGATCCCACGACCCATCCACAGACAACGCAAGTGGTTGATTTCGCACCTGGAGTGTGCAAGCAGAGATGTATCATCATTTTCCCCGGGTGCCTGGTAGTAGCTGGGCACTTGAGACATTTGTAACGGACACGGGTTCCGAAGTATTGAGGAGCAGAAGCGTTTGCTTGTGATGTGGCGTGAGCTACTTCCATTTCTGTTAAAAGTTTGAATAAATACTGAAATAAACTTTTTAAAAGTAGGTTAAATTTGAAGTCAAATGAAATACTACCTTTCAATCCATCTTCTCGAACTTGAGGTCCAACTCTATCCGCATAATCTGAATCTCTCCTTCGTTGCGTTTCCTGAATGCGGATTGTCAACTCTGGTGCTGTTTCCTCTTCACTTTTTGTAGCTTCTAAACTTATGGAAGTGTTCTTGTTTTCTGGAATTTGTTTGTAAACTTCATCTGCAGTTACTGAAATGGATGTGGGTGGACATGGATGAACAGGTGGTTTGATTTTGACATCCCCTTTGTGATGAACTGCTAGATGATATGAATACGAGCGCAATGATGACCTGATCACCCAACCGCAGACTTTACAAAGAGCTGATTCCGACCCTGGAGAGTGAAGTTTAGAATGTTTCTTCAATTTTCTTGATTCATGGTAGGTAGCGGGCACATGTGTCGGGCGATTTATGGTAACGGGTTTTTGTCTCCGATTTTGATGGGAATGTAGGACGGACAACCTAATATATTAGAGGAATGTTTTAAAATATATATTCGTAGATAAAATAATACAAGTAAGTTCTCATTCAATTAAGTTTTAAACTTGAATTGAAACTAAACAAATATGCCAATTACAATCACCTTGGTTCGAAAAAACAGGGCAGCAGCTGCGCGAGATTTCACTATCGACGATGCTTGTCTTTCACTTCATCGCTCATTCAATTGTCAGTTAAAATTGAGGGGGTGGCACGAATATTCAGCCGGGATGTAACTGTCAGAATAAGTTGGGCGAGGAAGCTGCTGTCAAACTTGTGCTGCAAGCAGAAACATATTTCAAATCAAATTAGAATACTACAAGAAGCAGTTTTAATACTTTTTAAATGGGAAACGCCTTTTCATTTACAATTTATTACCATTCAATACTTGTTCGCGAACTTCATCGCGACTTGAGGGCCGCAACGTACCGTCTCCATCCATCAGAAATCCACATCCATGTGAAGCGGTTTCCCGAATAAGAGTTCTGCTCAGTTATCAGAAAAATAACGCTTGAGCTTGCTTCTCCGTCTCAAAAACTCTTTCAAAGTTCGGTAATATACCTTTCACAACGTCTCCACAGAATGAGGCAAACTTTGAAACCAGAATTGGGGATGTAGGGCTCCCTTCCATTTCCCGCAGAAATCCACACAGCTTCTCCTCCTTGATACTCAAAGATTTTTTGAGAATTAAGATCGCTGTTAAATTGTTCACAATCCAAGTAAATGGAGGTTCTCCTCAAGCACAAATCGTGTTGTGAGGTTGGAGGAATTATCATCATCATCACTTTTGAGCAGCGGATTATTTGTCCATACTACAATTGTAAAATGTGGTGAACAAAGCGAGAAACACAAAAATAGAACAGACTTACCCTCCATTTCGCTAGTTTCCACGAAGGAATTTTGTTTTTGAAAAACAACTCTCAGGGAAAATGAATTCAAGACATTTGGATCGTCAGCGAAGGAGCTTTTAGAGTGGTAAACCGATGATCCTACTATGGTTAGCACCTTTTAACGTGGATAACTAAGGAAAATTTTAGTCAGGCCCGCCTTCCCGGTTCTTCCGTTGGGGTGACTTGGAGAAACTTTTCGTGTATAAAAATTGAGTGTGAAAACACTTTGTTCTTCATCATTCGCATCGCCTGGCTATGGCATTTTGGAAGCAAAGTTAAGGCGATTCTGTTCTTCCGAGTAGAAACTCTAATGGTTTTTATGTTTTGTCATAACTCGTTATATTTAAAGGCTTTGTTTGTGTCAATTGTACCAATAATATATTATTTTTCATTGGCAAGAACAATAATTTAATTTGGAGGAATCTTGCTACGTAATGTGGTTTATAATGAAGTAAGTGTCCAATGATAATCAATGCTTTGGGTTTAGTTTGATTAATATTGATTCCTATGGAGTTAGTGAAGGTTCTCATCATCTGTTTGTGCTATTGCCCACAACTTCCATAAATGTTGGGTGGACGTCGGTTGGAGTGAGTTCTTGAATGAATAGTTATATTATAACTTGAGATCCCTTCTTGTCCATATTTCCGTCCATGAATCTGCTTGAGTAATGTTTTTTGGAGCATCAGGTTTTGGCAAGTTGCTATCCCTCTCACTAAAGTCGATTGCGATGTCAGTCACCTGAGAGAAGATGGCCTGGAGTTGTAGGCACAAAGTGCAAAAGCATGTTTTCTACGTTATCCAACAAGCAGCAAATATGATGTGAATAAGCTCCATCTTGCACCGGGCACGTTCAACTTGAGGTTGAGTTAACTTCACGTCAATATGATGCCGCGAGGGGACCAAGGAGGAGTTTACAAGAACTAGACAAGAAACAGTTTCCTATGAATCCCAATATCTTCGCGATCCGAAATGAAAGCATGTAAACCAGAGAGGTGTAAAATACACTTGCAACTTGTAACAAAAAAAGGCGATGTGAAATGATGAAAAAAAAACCTCGTTTTCGGATGTTTTGGTACTTGTTGCAAGCTGCTTTTTTCTTTCAGTGGACGTGGTACTACAAGGAAGCCTCGTTTTGATACAGAACATTTCAAGCATCAGAGCCTAGAACTGTTTTTCTAAGCAAAATCTCATTCATCAGAAGTAATTCCATTGCATGGAGGTGTTGATGAGTATAATGAAGTAAGTTCGAGTTGGGAGTTTGATAAACAGGCGTGTGTGTAATGCTTCTCTGAGCTGCTTTGTGTGCTCGTAAAAGAGAAATGCTACAAACCAAATCGTACTTTTCATGTTCTTTCACCAACGGCCATACCACGTTTACTGAAACTAAGTAAACTGAATCTGCAAGTTTTAATGATGAAGAAGTCAATGATTGTTTTGGTTGTATCTTTAATTGAGGACTAACAAGGCGTCATGATTTACATTTCATAACATATAACTCAGTTTCAGAGCATGGAGACATCATCAGAGAAAAATTATGTAAGAATTGTATCATAAACAAACTAATACTGGTTGATTGAGCAAAGGCATAAGTATTTATATATACAAGATAAGATAAATTGAGTACAGTAGAGAATTGGGGCCACTTTGATGAAACAACATAGATATATTCTCCTTCAGAGAAAATGTCAAGCAACTAATAATATCTCTTGGCTTTAAATGCATCGACAGCCGATTTTAAGAGCCGTTTAGGACGGTTTTTTCTGCAGCACACTTTTTCAAACGATTGTTATACTTTTCAGCTGTGGCTGGATGCAGATTGGAGGTTGATTCACACTGTACTGAATACTGCATCAACGCCGACTTTCAATAGATTTTCTTACGGTTTGGTGTTAGCATTTGCGGCATTATTACCTCATCTGAAACCAAACACCGCCAACGCCATCCCCTTCGAAAAAGGTTTCTGGCCACAAAGAATTCTCATTATCAAGTCCGAAGAATTCCTCGAGGAGGGGATGTTGACAGTCGTGAGAGTTTTGATGAAGAGACGATAATAATGCCGAAGATGCTAACACCAACCGTAAGAAAGCTGATGACCAGTGGCGTGATGCAGGTAATTCGTAACAGTGTGAACATCCATCCTGATCAGCCACAGTGAAGTTAACAAGGTTTGAAAAGTGCTGATGCAGAAAAAACGGTTCCTAAACGTCTAAATCGCTGTCGATTGATTTAAAGGCATGAGAGATATTTATTAGTTGTGACATTTTCTCTGAAGATGAATAATATTGTAATGTTGTTTCATCAAAGGCAATTCGTATGTACTCAATTATCTTATCAATTGTAAATATATAAATACTTATGCTTTGCTCAATCAACAGTTTATGTTTTTGTTTAATGATCAATTTGCTTACATAATTTTCTCTGATGATGTGCATGCTTGAAACTGATGTATATGTTATCAATGTTTCCGAGTTGTAGTCCTTCATTTAAATACAAAAAACAATCATTGTACTTTTCTTCTCATTAAACTTGGCAGATTCAGTTTCTTAGTTTCGTTGAACTGGTATGGCCGTTGGTGAAAGAACATGAAAAGTACATTGGTTTTGTAGCATTTCTTCTTTTAACGAGCACTACAAGCAGGCTCAGAGAGGCATTAAACAGGGGGGGGGGGGGGGGGGGGGGCGTGCCTTGTTATCACTTCCACTCGACTTATCATTCATACTCATCCAACATCCTCCATGCAATGGAATACTTCTGATGAAGAGATTTTGCTTGAAAACAGATTTCTAGGTCTGATGCTTGAAAATGTCTGTATGCAAACGAGGCTTCCTTGTGTACCCACGTCCACAAGAAGCAGTGCAACAATACCAAAACATCCGAAACGGGGTTGTTTTTTCATCATTCACATGCCTTTTTTTTTGTTACAGTTCAATGTAATTTTACACCTCTTCTGTTTACATGACTTTTTCATTTCGGATCGGGAGAGATTGGATTCAGCATTAGGGAACTGTTTCTTGTCTGTTCTGTTATTCTCCTTGGCTCCCTCGTTGCATTCATTATTGACGGGAAGTTAATCACACTCAAAAGTGAGTGCCGGTGCAAATGGAGCTTATCACTACTCATCAATTTTGCTGCTTGTTGGAAAGCGGAGGAAAACATGTTTTGCATTTTGGGCTACACTCCCAGGCCATCTTCGTCATCAGGGTGCCATGACCATCGCATCGACTTGATAGTGAGAAGGGATATGGCAACTGTCAAACGCTGATGTCCAAAACATACTTACTCAAGCAGATTCATGGACGGAAACGTATGAACAAGAAGGGATCTCAAGTTATATTATATCAACATATTAGTCAAGAACTCACCTCCATACCGAGTACCATCAACATTTTGAAGTTGTGGGCGCAATTAGGCACCAATAAGATTGATGAGAAACGTTCACTAACTCCATAGGAATCATATAATGAACTAAACGCCAAAGCATTGATTATCATTGCACTTACTTCGCATTATAAACCACATTGCGTACAAGATTCCTCCAAAGTTAAATATTGTTCTTGAAGAAAATAAATATTATGGTCAATTGACACTAAACAAAGGCCTTTAAATAAGAGTTATGACAAAACATAAACCATTAGAGGTTCTTATCTCAGAAGAACAGAATCGTTTACTTTTGGCTTCCCTAATAATGCATAGCCAGGCGATGCGATGATGAGAAAGCAAAGTGGTTCTCCTACTCAATTTTTATCACGCAAAAATTCCAAGTCACCCAACGGAAAGAACCGCGCGAGTGCTGATAAAATTTTCCATATATTATCCACGTAAAAGTATCGGAGAAACACGGTAAGTTTACACACTAAGAACTCCTTAGGTGACAATTCCAAATATGTTAGAATCAATTTCCCTGAGATTGTTTTTCAAAAACATACTTCCTTCATGAAAACTAACGAAATGGAGGGTAACGTCTGTCTATTTTGTGTTTCTCCTTGTTCAACAACATTTACCATAGTAAACGGACAAATTGTCCGTGTCAAAAGTGATGATGATGATCCTCATCCATGTACCCCTTTGCTTGTGGATGAGGAGAACCCTCCTTTACTTGGTGAACAATTAACAGCGATCTTAATACTCAAGAATATTTTGGGTATCAAGGAGGAGAAGCTGTGTGATATTCTGGGGAAAATGGGAAGGAACCCTCCATCCCCAATTTTGGTTTCAAGTTTGCTGCATCATGTGGGAGACGACTGTGAAGGGATATTGACGACTTTGAAGGAGTTTTTGAACCTGGAGAAGGAGCTCAAAGGTTTGTTTCTGCGCAACTTAAAAAGCCTAATCGGGAAACGCTCATAAATGGATGGATTCAGAGGATGAGACGCGAGTTGCAGCTCAAGTTTGAGTGAAGGTTCGCGGAAACCAAGTATTCGAAATGGTAATTGTAAAAAGCTTCCGATTTTTAAGTATTAAACTTTCTTGTAGTATCTATTTGATTTTGAAATTGTATTTCTGGCTTTACAGAAGTTGACAGCACTTATCGCCACCGCATTTCTGCACCAGGAGATCCGGCCTAACTACTGAGCCCCTTCAATTTTCGACTAGATGATGAGGATAAAGTTGAAGACAAGCATCGAAGTAACTCACCAGCTGGTCCCGTTTTGAACCAAGGTGATTGTAATGCATATTTGTTATCAATTTCAAGTTAAAACTTAAATGGAATGAGAATCTAAACTTTTATTTTCTCTTACGATTATATTTTAAAACATCTATTTAGGTTCTCCGTCCTACATTCCATCAAATCGGAGATAAAACCCGTTACAAATGCCCCAATGTGCTGTACCTACAATGAATCTAAGGAAAATGACAGAAACTTTAAACTTCAGCTTTCCAGGTGCGGAATCAGCTCTTTGGTAAGAGTCTGCGGTTGGGTTGATCAGGTCATCAATTGCGCTCGTATTCTATCATCTAGCAGTTCATACGGCAAAGGGGATGTCAAATCAAACCGAGCCTGTTTCATCCATGTCCACCACCATCCATTTTCAGTAACTGCAGATGAAGTTTACAAACAATTCCGATAAACAAGAAGCACTCATTGAGGTAAGTTTAGAAGCTACAAAAGTGAAGAGGAAACGCCAGATTGACAATCGTCACTTCAGGAAAGCGGAAGCGCAAGGACGAGATTCAGATTATGCGGATAGAGTTGGACCCATCAAGTTAAGACAGATGGATTGAAACGGTACATGTATTTATTTTACTTAAAATTTTAGACCCAATACTTTTTAAGCTTGTCTTCATCTTTATTCCAACTTTTAAAAGAAAATGAAGTAGCTACCGCACATCCCAAGCAACGCTCCTGCTCCTCAAGTACTTCGGAACGCGTGTGCGTTACAATGTCTCAAGTGTCCAGCTACTACGAGGCACCCGGGAAAAATGCTGATACATCTCTCGCTTGCACACTCCAGGTGCGATAATCGACGCACTTGCGTTGTTCGCGGATGGGTCGTGGGATAACAGTGCCATACTCAAAACATCTAGTTAACACACAAAATGATTATATACAGCACCGAAGCAACTCAGCTCCAATCCAACTCCACCACTTTCTTGAAAGTTTACCAAGCTCGGAAAAGGTTAATTCGATTTAAACCAGAAATACTGGAGCAGCAAACTCGACATCTGCAACCAAACAGTGCTTGGATGCTGCTTCCATTCACTACAGTGCCACCACCGTGCCATGCTGCTCCACCTTAACAAACGTAGACAATGTTTTTATAACTTGTGCTGAAGAAAATTGATTCCTAAAAAGTCTGAAGTGCTGTTTGTAATTATAAGACGGAATATTCATTATGGTGGTGACATTTCTCTGAAGATGGGAGGGTACTGTTGAAATGCAGAATTAGCAGCCATAAAGACATGGTGCTTGGCAAACTCCTACCTGTGGCAATACGTGTGGTTGCAAAGGTGAGACAAAACGCATCAAGTGTTTATCTGGAGTGCTTATGCTAGAGTTTGAACTTTGTCAGCAATGGAAAAGCAATTGCAAGATTTCGAAGAGTCTGTGGGGTCTGTGACGGTGGTGCATACAAATAACCTTGTACGTACATGGAGAAGGCAGTCATACACTTTAGAAAAGAATCGCTGCAGTCAGCGACGGAAATGTAGACGCGAAAAATTGCTTGAGATAAGAGAGCACTATCTAGATTTGTAAGAGGGAGTAAAGGTTACCATGAAACTGTAGTGCGCATGTAGTTAGAAATCTTTTCCAAATTTAATGAAATCTGCAAATGTTTTCTTTTGTTAAAAATATTTTAATATATAATTTTATTTCATATTATGTGAGAAATTGTGTCAGTAACAATTTAAAGCGCTGACTAGCTTTTGCTGACAATTTCGAGGCAATATTCTTTCATGAAGTTTATAAGTATACACATATTGATCTGTTTTTCCGATAGTTAAAAATTATATATGCATTATCACAGTCTTGAGCTCTTGTACTTTTCATGTCCTTCACTGTATTTTAAGTAGGTAGGCTAGTTTAGGTAGGTACATCGATACGTAGCAACGTAAAAATCTGCAGGGAGGACAAAGTCTGATTATAATTTCGACCCCAAAAATCGTTGTACAGATGCTATTCGGTCATAAAAAGCTTCTGTTATCTGCATTTTTCTTAAGTGGAGGCTCGTTTTCTATGACTTTGCGTTATTTATTGCCATCAACTCATACTCCTCTGTCCACATTTGGAAATTTGCAAGAAGAACGAGTGTGAATTTTCAAAACATTTCACAAGTTACAACTCACGCTGCTAATGAACGGTTATTGAACGAACTATCAATATGGTAAGCATGGCTAATATTTCACTGCGTCGGAATTGATGTGGTTTGACGGATTGTTTTTGAGAAACTCCGACACCTTTTGAAAAATTCAAAACTACGCAAGTTATCTGATTAGTTGAAGTTCCACATTTATTTCTAAACCACAAAAATTAATTTCCGCCTACCACCCCATTTAGCATAGCCTCACT
>LJIJ01002215.1:0-29855 GCA_001718145.1 Orchesella cincta
AAAAAAAATGTTGTGTTTTGTATTCCACATTACAAATGTTGTTTGCATCACATTATTTGAGAGAAAAAGACGAGAGAAAAGCATTAACGTGTGAGACATAAATATGTTGGCTTTTATGTGTGTTCAGGATTAGGATAATGTGGAGTTGCCACTAGTATTCCGTATGCTATAGGAATGGTATGTCACATTCTTATTGTTATTGCTGTTAGTAGCTGGTATACACTCGCGAAAATAACTATTTTATGCACAGTGCATTTTGTCGCATGCAATAAAATATGGTAAAATACAGAGCCCAATGGAGCATAACAGGGATCACATTTAAATTCATAACTTGATTTCATTCATAACATGTAACATTTACCACTTTTCCTAAAAGAGGGCGGCAGTTTCTTTTACTTTAGGGAGTGGACTGGTATATTTTTGGGACGTCTAATTCTAGGTCCCATGTTTCTTGTTGTTACTTGGTGGTCGCCTTATGCCGGCGAGTTTGGTGACTTCAAAGGGTTTGAAACTGTCACCAAATGTCTCCTCTGTAAAGATCTATTTTAATAAATTAATTTCATTAATCAGCAGGAGCCAAGGAATCTTTACTAATCATTCGCGATACGTGTCTTTTATTCATTTATTTGTTTTTCAGATACAACCGTTTTTGGTTTGTTCCGAGCAAACACTTTTAAATGTCACGTACAGCGAAATATATGTATGAAATATATAATATGTTATTCAAGTAGCAAAGATCTTTTTATTTTTTGTGCTAGTGTGATTTGTAAACAGTACATAAAAATAAAAGTTTGGAATTAAACAAAGCAAATATAGATAAAGTATAGAATAATTTGGTATTCCTATGGATGGTAAAAGCGCAGCATACCATTGGTTAGTGAGAGAGCACGAACGCTATGAAAGCGGCATGCAGAATGAGACGGAGTGAATAAAAGGGAGCCTAGACATGGAATGAATTGTAAGTAGGAGGGTATCCGTCTACTTTTTCTTTCCAGAATAGAAGTGAAGTGAGCATACTTTGAAGTGGCTGACAGCCCATCACCAGACAAGAAGATGATGTTGACGCTCGAAGATTGAAGAAACATTTCGCCTAGATCGATAATGCTTTTCATCTTACAAGCGTACGAATCCAAAATGTGGTTTTTATTAGTAACTAAAAAATTGGGAAGTAAGCTTAGGTCTCAATTCTGATAAAATCCAATATTTAAATATTCTTCAAATCTCATCTAATATTTTTATCTAAAAAATTCCTTAAAATGGTTACATTTTGTCGTTGGAACAATTTAACAGTTTTGACGTTTCAATCAGATTGTACCTATCGATAGCTTAATCCAATATTATATCAGTCAACGGATCCGAAACCCAATTAAAATAGCATGTCTGAAAAAGACAGTTTATATAACGAAAATGATCAAATAGTTTTGAAATTTAGGAAGAATATATAGTCGACCATTTTACCTGCCTGTTGTGGTATCTATTATTTAAAAATGAAAACTTGTGCCGTTACCGTCACATCGTTAAATCTTGAGTCGTAGATTATTTACATTGCATTTTATTCTTTGGCATTTAAAAGTACATTAGACATCTTGGAAAGATCCCACGAAAAGGTCATTTAAAATGAGTACAGCAATAAGCAATGTTTCAAATGGAGAAAGCAAAAGCGTGCCAAAGCCTCTTGGCACGTAAAATGTAAGCCATTTAAATATCTTCCTCAAAAAGAGTGCGTAGCGCTTTCAAGATGTCGTTTACAAAAATAGAAATATAAAAAAAGTGCAAAGCGGAAGAAATACTAGAAGTGAGACTCTTTAGCATGTAAAGTGCTAAAGCATAGAGTCATTGTAAAGAAGGTAGAGTTGCAATTTCCGTGAATTCCAGGACGCTCTTATTCATGCTCTTCTTCTCTGTAAGACGTTTTTTTCTTCTTTCAGTAACGAAGGGGGAAAATTGGAGTGACGAAACGAAGAAAGTGTCACAAAACATGGAGAACATTTCATTGAATTGCAAAAAAGGAGAAAGTGGCTTGTTATACCACTTTCCTTTCATGCTAATGCTTCCGTTCCGAGTATCTCTTGCTGATATTAAATTTTTCACAGTCTTTAATTTTTTGAAACAAAACAACGTGATGTGAAGAAGCTGTAACATGCAAAAAGTGCAGTTAAAGTATATTCAGCGTGCTAACTGAAGCATTTATGGAAGAATAAATATTCGATTTAATTGAAACTTGTCGAAATCTGAAAATGTATTAATAAAACATCTAATTTACAATCGTTCTAAAATAATTAAATTGGTCGTAAATTTGATCAGAACTTACACATTCAGCATCAAACTTTCACTTTCCCTCCTATAAAACCTACGATCTAACCTCATCCGGCATCATTTCAATCGAAATAATTACACGGTATTGGGAAAGGAATGGTTAGGTCTGATAAGAAATCCTCGGATATCTCCCATTTCAGCTTCCATTGATGTATCTTTGCATTTAAGCTTTAGCAGCTATCTTATTCCATTCAAAACTTTAAATATTTAGACTCGTAGCAGAGTATACACATTTTGTAACAGAAATGTATGTAAACCTCTCTATTATTAGAGGCAATTTTTAACGTTCATATAAACTATTTTAGGGCACAAGAACAAGTATATTCATAGATGTGGCATTGAAAAAAATAATTTGCATGTAGTAATACGGACAGACGGACTAACTATAACTCGCTGAAATGCCGACCTGCTAATAATAGCTTTCACTCGTGTCGGAAATAGAGAAAGTAGTAGCTAGAACCAGCAAAAATCAGAGCAGTAAGTAGTAGCCGATTGACTATAGTTTGCTAGATCAATTACCCACACACACAAATGACTGCAATTGCAATGTTAATAATGCTGTACGACATACCAACCTTGGAATGAATTGAAAAGCTTAATTCTTTACATTCCCCAGCCATCATGGCAATGATAAATACATGCCGTTTATTGTTTCCTGTAACTTTTACCAGTTTCACGGATACGTATACAAACTACTTGTACTACAAGTGAGTCAGTTTGTTGCTCCCGAGATGTGTACTTTTGTGGTGCTAAGCCTGCCTACAGATCATGACTGTAGTTTTACACTTCCATTTGCTTTTTGCTTTTTTTGCCATTTGTATCGAGGCTGAATGCTAACCTTTTGTTCCTTCTCTAGTAGTAGTACGTAGTTAATGGATAAGGCAGTTTTGCTTTTTACTACGCAAAACTAGAACGCAATGTAGCCAATCAGCCATGACGAAAGAGGAGCGTCATTACGTTCTCAACTCAGAATTATTATACTCCTTTACATTTATTTAACTCTTCAACAAGAATCATTAATTCAAACAAATTTTATGAACATATGTCCAGCCAAAGCTGCTAAACACAAGCACTCGAACCTCCGCTTCTTGATGCTTGTTGTTTTGTCTGCCCTCGCCCTTCCTTCATTTTTAGTTCCTTTCATTTGCTGCATGAAAAGCGTGTATAAAAGGGAAATGAGAATGAATGTATACATGGGCTAGTGTCATGTCGATGAAACTTTTATTTACTGGTTTTGATGAACTGGCGATGAGTGCTTTCAATCAAATTTACACAAGTTCACGGAATTTTCTAAAGTATCTTGTTCGTCCAGTTCACTAAAACATTATATGGCTGAAGTAGTGCTGTGCTGTCTCTTTTGTGTATTATGTAATGCTGTTGACAGCGGGGTTAAGTACATGGTAGAAAGTTGTAATTCCCGAACGGTAGCTGCAAGATACGATCAAATTTGACCTCCTACTAGACCTGAATTGAAAAAATTTATTGATAGCACCATTATAATTTATTTAGAACCATCAATTTTAACCTTCGGATTGTGCAAAATGAAACAAATTGTATTGATGGACTTTGTATAATTTATTTATTTTACTTTATGACTGAAAATGCCTAAGAGTGTCACCGAGGTTGGGTGAAACTTTCAACAAGTGAAAGCAACAAGCAAAGTAAATAGTACAAAACCCATTTAATACACGTGTATACATTTTGAATTAAATATTATTCAGTCAAATATGATTCGTCCGCAAAGTATTTTATTGCGGTTAGTTTCTCCTGTATTTTCATGGGTTTATTTCTTTTGGAAAGTTAGTTGCACCTGTTATCATACAAATCAACTACATATATTTCGATTCAGTTGTAATGATAAGAAGACTAGAAAAGACTGTTTCTAAATCAAACAAACACATTTGTGTTAGTCACTTTAGATTATGAGCACGAATGAGTAGTGTTTACAATTCACTAGACACAATTATTCATTTCATAGCTTTCATAGATAAGGTGAAAAGTATGAACTATGAATATCCTGCAGAGAAAATCCGAGCTCCCATTACGTCCAAGATGAGAGTTGGGGCGATAATGCAACACTGATAATCCAATGTTGAAGTGTTTTATTTGGTCTGAAAACGAAGCTATATCAAAATATATCTAATAATTTTTGGTGAACTCAATGTTCTTATAATTTTGCTCAGTTCATTGTAATATTATAGTGGCCCTTAATTTAAAATATGATGGTGGTAATAGCATTTCATTTCCGCCCACAGACAACAAAAGATTCTGATAAATTCGTCCATATGGAATAAAGTTGGAAGTGAGAGAGTTTCTCATCACCCAGTTCGAGTTATAAAGCCTGATACTACCACTATAATATGAGCGAAAATCAGTACATTACTATAATAAGCTTAAATTCTTTGTAAACCAAATTGTGTTTCTCCTTCCCTTTTGGTAGAGAGAAACAGTGTATGGCAACGTACTTAAATAAAGTAAAGTGATTAACGGCAAGAGTTGAGCTGAGTTGAGAGTTATTGGATTTTAATTGAATTCAATGAGACCTCGTCCGTGTTCCTTCCTCCTCCTTGTTGTGTTAATGTTAAAATATATCAGCCCAGTGCTGCTTTCTCTCCTCTGTAGAAAGTGGGAAAAGGAGGAGAAACGCAGTGCCAAGTGGTTCTTCTGCTTGGTTGCCCTTTTCCATATAATAACCACGATTTTTTGCCTGATACTATTTGTGTTATTGTTGTTGCCGGATCGTGTGGATGAGTGCTTGCATTCCCTAAAGTGAATCCATTTCAACTCTTACCTTCATCGTCTTATAAACTGATGGTGAGATAGTGAATCGCATTCCTTAGCCCAAAAAAGTTTTTCTTGGTTCCGGTTCATTGAATGTAAACTAATGCATGAATTCAGATTGCCACACCACCCCATATCACACTCTGCTTCTTCTTATGTGTCAAATTGAGGGCATCACAGAGATTTTTGTTGTTATGTACTTGGTGATTCATTTTGGAAGCAGATGCTATCACTTCCTGAACTCAATCAGAATACGAATTTTCCCATTCCATCTGCTTTCTCCTAATAATTGTAAAAGTGTATAGGAACAACTATATTATACATTCATTATTTCAGTTTTCTTTTTACTATTTAAATCTGTCGAGCTGAAACAGTTTGGGTATGGAGTTAAACTCTCACCCCACTACCATTATCAACAAAGATAATTGATTATCCTTTTTCTCAATTGTGTGTATATTGTCTTGTCCTGGAACATTTATATGGTACGCATATGTACTTGTATTAAGCAACACTTTGGATAAAATACGTATGAAAGAAAATAGGTAATTATTTCTGAGCATTTTGATACATTTCCTACGCGCATTCATTTTCACATCATTTATTTCCCTTTTCCATTTGTTCCGCTGTCATATATCCGCTCAGTTGGAGTTGCACATTTACAAAGAGTGAATTAAATACAACCGTCAAGTAAATTTTATTATACACAGAGCTGCAGCAGCACTATACTCCTCAATTTTTCCATCTGTCTTCATTTGATTACATCCCATTGACTCATGTCCCATGGCGAGGTATAAAAGGAAAAGTGTGACCTCCTGTTGTGTTTGCGAGTACCATCCAAAATAGAGGCTTGGTTCGTACACAGTTTGGTTTGGATCGGCACGAGGCTTCAAAAATGGGTATATATATATATATGTGATCTTAGTAGTATCGCCCATTCCTTTTCTATACAGCTATCAGTTCCCCTATCTGATGTTCATCTGAATTCAGACGCCGGAAGTAACTAAGCTTTACATTGAGTTGGTGAATGAAATATTGACTACATTTTTATTATTCTCCTTTTTCTGTTTCATTCCGGTGCAGTGCTTTTCCAGGATGTTAGTAGGTGTAGGTTAGCAACATATTTATATATATTAGGCTGGTGTTGTATATCTTGAATCTCTCTTTGAATAGATGAAATGAGTATAAGGAAAGATGAAGCTGGAGTTGTTTCAACAGAATACAACGTAATGTAGAAAATGAAGAAATAAACGAGTCTCATATAATGTACAAAGACTCGGGTGTACAATTCATCAGACACCAGTAGAAAGTATTATATAAAATAGCATATACAATTTATATTATATTATCAAACTCCTTTCTGTTATTTTGGTGAAAGTTATTATAGGATCTCGGTTGCTCTTTCACTAATCGAGATAAAAATAATAATATTATACTTTCTCCTAAAAACATTACAGTTTTTTTGTCCCATTCGTTGTAAAGTTATACTTGGTAAGTATATATATATATAGACATTTGTAATTTCAGAGGTTAGTGCCCCATATTTCATGGCATTATTTTCGTACTACTTGACTATACGCCCACACCGATACCTTGCATCTTCCCTCAGGTAAAGAAACCTGAAAAAGGGTTGGGGATAAAGTTTGGCAATGGAAATTAAATGTTAATAGGTACTGGCAAAAAAGTGAAAAAAAAGAATGAGTGTGATGAAAAGAATGATGGTACGAACAGTTTTAAGAGTGTTTTAAGTATGATTAGTACTCAGTTAATAATAAAATAAATTTCTGGTATGTCAAACTTTCCATTAATTACATTTTCAAAACAAAACTGTTTGATGTGTTTTGAGGATTATAATAAGGATGAGTGTTTGTCTCACTTGTCAAAACATTAGAATTACGATCGATACGAAAGGGGAGAAGAATAGAGAATTGGGATATTAATTTATTGTGAGTACTGCATGAGTGTTTCGTTGTTTGATTAATAAAGAATAAGCATTAATTTCACGTGCGGAAACGTTTCACTTCTAATAAACCCTATACTAATTAGGTATTTAAACTTATTAGCAAGATAACGCTACAAAAAGACCAAAAAGATCAATTGGGTTTACTGTTAGTCACTGAGCTTGGTTTAATGCATTGATGTATACCTGCTCTTTACTACTTTCAGTAGTTTGCTCTTTTGCTACGACCTTTTAGAAGTATGAACGAGCGACCTTGTAGAAACGGTCGAATTGTTTTTCCAGACATAAATTAAACAATACTTGTAACCAGTTTTATGTTAAAAGTGAAAAATGTTTAGTGATTTGCATCTCATGCTTAATTTTAAAATCATGCTACTGACAGCAATTTTACTGTTGTTGTTTGATGCTTTATTCTCGACGTTACTAACCAAGTAAACAATTATCATCATAGTGAGTGCATATATACATTTGGTTGTACATCTTTTAGAAGGAAATTGACTTTCCGCAGCAGTAGCATAAGATTTGGGATGAGAGACCGGTTAAGGAAAATTGAATAACCTTTTATTCTCAAGAAAGTCTTTTTTCGAACGAAATGGAGCTTTGGTAAACCCGTCCTTTGGCATTAGAACTGTAGGATCTGGAAGTAGACTGATAGACGCATAAAAATAGTGGAGATTAGAGTTACGACGGGGGCATTATTTTTCTCTGGGACCGAAAAATTGGAAGAAAAACTTGTGTAGTTCCTTTATCTTAGCTTACGCACTCGCTTAAATAAAATAGCAAGGAGCTTGCATAGGTAGCGGCAGTGAGGGGATATCGATGCACACGAGTCAAAAACAGTTAAGGCTGAGAAATGAAATGTGGACGACAATTGTAAGGCATCTTGTTGAAATCTTCCTCTGTAAAATGTAACGTTCTGTGGAAAAAGTAAAATGGCAAGAAGAAACTGATGCTTTGTTACCGTCACTATTTTTTACAAGCTCATAAAAACCATCCTGCAATGTGACATCCTGTATAAATGTGTGTAGTAAACTATTTAAACATAATATGCTTTTCATATTCTAGGTATTTTGCTTCCTTTTTCTTTGTATCTTTGCCCATGTAGGCAAAGGGGGATTTGTACAACATAAAAAGAATGGGAAGCTAAGGAATGAAGGCTCGCGTGAATTGTGGGCCAAGATATTTCGAGGTCATGTGACATTTCATATGTATTAGGCAATTTGATAGCTTCTATAATGTTTATAAAACTTTATTTCACACTCATATTTTGTCTGCAATACTCTTGAAAAGCATCTACCTTGGCTTCAATTGCAAACAGCGTCTCACCGTTTATTGTGACAGTAAAATTAACTTATACAAATTACAAACACCATGATTTAGTACAGTTTTTGTAGTTATATAATGGAAGTAGTTGAACTAGTGTTTCCAATCGAAATATTTTTTGTTGTCGTTTGTTTTTTACCAGGAAGAAATCCTGCATACATTGGCCATTTCTCTGACGATGAGTCTCGCTGGGTGCAGCTTCTTGGATTTTTATACAAGGGCATAGTGAAAGTTTTGGCTTGGGTTCGACTTCATCTGTTTCTGTTAGCTGTAACATGCAGACGTTAAGTTTCTAGACTCGTCGTCACGCAGTTTATTTCAAGTTGAAAATTAACGATCCATCATCATCAAGCGGGTTTTAGTTTTTGTATGCTAAACAGTCTACACGAAACTTTGAAAGTTTCACTGGCTTTTTGTTGTGTGTTGTCTTTGTGATTAAATTTTTATAGCCTGATCAGAACGTATCATACATGCGTACTATTGGTCTATTGTTTTTAGTTTGCATGATCAAATTCTAAGTATGAACTTTCTCCGGAACGAATTAAACTTTAATCTAATAAACAGATTGCCCTAAAAAGTTTATAGACCTATAGAAAGTTTCGTTGGAAGGTTCATCAAATTTTATTCGTAAAAGTTTGATTTTATTTTTACTGAAATACACACATACGTCGTGTTTTTTCCAACTCTTTAATCTCTGACTTCTTGAAATTCACTTATCATTGATCAGCACATGCATATAAATAGCTCGCTTTAAATATTGCCTGATCAAATTGTAGAAAGTTTAATTAGGATCTACTTTCAGAATTTTATTGGGTAGTTACTATTTTAAGAAACTGTTGTGCTACAGTTCACTCATATACGACGTAAAAAGCTGAAACAGAGTTTTACATGACTCCACACTCCATGTGGCTTACCTCCTATGGTTTAATAGGGATTGTAAAATCGCTCCATGTAAATCCACAAACTAACAAGGATCCATGGTCTATGGTCGTAGATCAATGTAGGTTTGAAAGTTGAGATTCTGTCAATGTTTATCTTTCTATCCATACACTGTCACTGTACAACCGGGTTAGATTTAGTACGGCAGTTGGCTTGTGATACAAAACTTTTGTAGCATAGTTGTATAGAAAGAACTTTAATTTTAATTCCAATTACCAATAGACATTTTGAGAGCAACAAGACAAATAAAACTACGAAAACCGTCATGATTTATCGCAATTTACGAAAATGTATAGTATAAAGCATAAGAAAGCTTATGAAGATGACCAAACTGAGAGCTCACTTGAAAAACGTTATTTCTTACTGTTCGAAAGCTTAAAAACCCAGGACTCCAAAATTTAGTATATAAAAGTTTTTAATTGTATCACCATTTTTAAAGCTGATACGCTTTCTCCACATGATCTTAAAATACCTTTACAAACCAATAAAGTACCATAATTTTTGGCAACGTTTTTGCTCAAGGTGATAACTTACAACTTGTCAGTCATATGTCACTATATTTTACGTATATTGTTTTCTCCAAAATCCACTTATCCTTGCCGAAATTCATGGAAATCAGGATGATAGCCGAAATAGATTCAAGTTTATTGGCGACTGTGTGAACTGTTATAAGAAAGTGAGAGCAATAGTTTGGTAGCATTCAATTCTTGTAATTGCCGATAACATTACATTTAAGCAATATGTATTGCTATAATGGAGGTCTTTAGTGGTCACTGTATTGTGTTGACTTGTCACATTAAATAAATTATCAGTCCCCAAAGTCCCTTGCCATGTACCTAGCAAGACTCTGGTGCTTCAATGTCTCCCAAGTTCCACTTATAAATTCTTTCTGTTGTTTGTGTCTCTCTTCTGTAAGCACAGTACCATATACATAAAACAACCTGACAATGTGACAATCCTCCGGAATCTCATTCATGGGTCATGGGTGCAGACTTTATTTATGCTTTTGTTTATTGGACCACATCTTGGGGATTATAGCAGAAGTAATAAGAATAACCATTCGTTCTCTCGGAAGAAACTTGGAACGGTGTCGCATTAGCATGGATTAAGCTATAAAGGAAGTCTATACCAATTTTTTGCTTCTCCACGCCTATGTTCATCTGCTTTTTATGTTGTACTCAATATGATTGCAAGTGTCGGTCGTGTTTTTATATGCGTTCCTTCTTAGCTGGATATAGTCCCTACACAAAGTACAAACAAGGACGGAAGTTTGCGTCTTACGTCTGAATAAACGCTGAATTACATTAGCCTTTGGTTTTATTTGGCCTGTTTCACCGACTTGTACTCGAGTTGGTTTCGGTCCTACTGACTGCTTTGCTTGTATCTTATTTCTAGTATATCTTGGCTTAGTAATGAATTCTGGTTTGACCAAATGTTGTATTGTGTTTTAGGACACTATAGACCTTTTGTTAACTATAAATATACGTATAACAGTTTATACACTTTTTCATTCAAAGGAAAAAAACTGTGTTTGCTTTGGTTGTTAGAATCTTGTGAACGTATTTCTTGGTCCTTATCTTATCCCAAATCCAACGTCTACAACCTAAAAAAGTATACTGAACTGACTCAATGCATTATTGATATTATATTGATTCAAAGTTTGTCGGCTGATGGTGAGATGTGGAAATAAGAGCACATTGTTTGTGTTGCGTACGTAATGTTTATTGTTCTAAATGAGCAAGTATTGCAGAAATGAAAGCAATCACGTCATGACTTGAAGAACCCAACACTAATGTTCTGCTTGACACAGTTACCCTATAACAAAAAAAAATGAAGTCTTACATTTCTCCAGTGAAACCTGTTTTTTTTATAGATTTTCTTCTCGTTCTCATTCCATGGTCCTTAAAAACTTCTAAATGTCATTCATGTTGATGCCAATTGCCAATGCGTCGTATTTATTTTCTAATTAGTCCCAAAAGTATAGCGTTTTGAATAAGTACTCTCAAGTGTCAAGTCAGCAATATGAAAACGGGAAACTGCTGCTGTAGTGTGTTTCTGGATTCACCACTGAGGGTCTGTGGCAAATGCTTTTCATACAAAATATTCTTTTATAACCACAACCCTTGTAGTTTAAAAAAAGTAATGTGCTTATAAGAATCGTCTTAACTTCTTAACGTCTATGAATGAAGCCAACGAAATTGAGTGATTGTAATCCGAATCTCATTAAATGTTTTGTATAGTTGCCAAAAAATGGCCGATCATAATTTGATTGAATGACAATAACAGCTTATGTACTGAATTGAATAATATCATGCTTTCTGTTTGGTACCTAATTACATATTTATGAATCGAATAGCCTACATAAAATATCATCTCATACATCATACATATACAAATACAAGTCACACTTCACCAATGATTATTGTACGACATTCATTCTAGTAACAAATTATAATGAATTGGGAAGATAAAAACATACATGCATACATATGTGTTGAGTATGATAGTAATTATGATCGTGATGGTGGTAGGGTGATGAGAAACATGTCAAAATAGAACCTATCATTTTTCCAGATTATAAGGGGGATCCGTGAGTCCATGTCACACCGAAATGGTAGTTCACTAGATGTGCCATCATCATCAGTATATTACGTGACGAATGAGGATGAAACTGGTGAAGATGGGGATGAAAGAGGCTACAACGCTGCTACTGATGCTGCATCATTGTTCCGATTGGACTCTTCATCTTCCTTAAAAATACCTCATGCTTATGAAAACATTGGTGGGACAAGTAGTGGTAGTGAGTTTGGGAATAATGGGACACTAGAAAAACGAGAAAAGACTCGACATAATAAAGGAAGAAGCAGTAGTAGTGGCAGAAACAAATTTGGTTTCGGCTCCGTTGGGAATCTTGAAGAAAGTTGCGAGGAAGGGGATCTGAGTAGTAGTCTTCATAGTAAGGCTATTTCTTCTTCCAATGCCAAAGCAAAGTCAACAAGCGGTAGTAGTCGGAGATGCACAGCCAGTGACCAAAATTTAAATGATGGCTTTAAGTTGGAAGAAGGAGCGAGTGGTGGTGGAGAAGACAATGAGTTGGAAAATGAGAATGAATTTGGACCCCAATCATTATTCATTACAACAAATAGAGTCGGTGTTGGGCATAGTTTTGGAACAGTGAGTTGTAAGGAGCAGCCAAGAAAGGGCAATAGAATAGATGGAGGACCACACCTTGACAGAAGAATTATTGGTGCATTTGAGTCTACATTGTCCTCCAAAACGGGCACTGGAAGCAGCAATGGTGGTGGTGTTATTAGCGGTCAAGAAATAAGTGGCAGCGGTGGAAACAGTACAAATAATGGCTGGCAGCTTGATGGAAATACTGTGGTTGCTCCCACATCTGCTGCTGCTGATGATACAGCAGTTTCAAATAACAGGTCGAGCTATGCAAGCACCACAAGTCGTGCCAGTACCAGCTCAGAATCCTTCTCTGAAATTTTTGCACGGAATCTGAAGAGAACTTTTAAGTCCAATCAGGCTAAGGCCAAGGTAATGAAAAATGAAGATTTTTACAATTTATGTGTAATACGTGTTGCTCTGTGTGCAATGCACTGTCTATGCAAGACCCGTTCTTGTGTGTACACGCTTTTTGCTTTTGAATGCCAAACAGGCAATTAGATAAGAAAGTTTGCTAATCTGATTATAATTGCCTCTTTTTTAAGCATTAGTAGCCACGTCACACACACAGTATGTCATTGAATGATGTTTTGACAATTTCAAGGAACGTTCTTCTTTGTTTTCTTTGTAAACTCTGTTTTGATAGACAAGACCAAGAATAGGAGGGTTATAAGGAAACCGATAAGAAACTGATGTACGCAAGTATATAGCTTGCTTTTAAAAAAAAAGCTTTAGTTTCTTTCATGTAATTTTAAAGCCATTATAAAACGAAAGAGGAAGTAGAAATAAACTTAATCGATCGGTATTGTTATACCTCCTACACTGGGATATAGAAATTTCAAGTCAAACGACGACGGTTTGTAGGCTAGAAAAATCCCACGCATCACACACTCCTATCCTTGCCCCCGACGACCCCCTCCCTTTCTAATCACCCCATTCTCCACATAAATTGAATTTTTGATCCAAATTGAACCAAAGACTGTCAGATGTCCCATCCAAACCCGTAGAACCCAAATTTCAGCGAAAAAAGGTCGTTGATCATTAAGTTTTTCTGGTTCTACATTTACATAATATGTATTTGCATTTTATTGGTCGCTCTCAAGCGTGTTAGAACTAGCGTCTTTTGGTATTCTGGAAATCTTTAACGTTAGTCACGATGCACCTCTTGTGACAGCCGATCTTTAACCTACTACCTCATGGTTACTCAAGGCCTTTTTCCATTTCTCAGACCTAATACGATGTTACGTTGCTAGATTGAATCAAGGTTGGTTGTTTGAATTCGAATACAACAGCTATATATGTGTATACCAATTTTACCTTGGTTGCTTCTTTCATGTGCAAGAAAGAGTTGAGATTTCACTTGCACGTGCGACTTTACAATAGTTGATAACAATACCCACTTGTGAAAGTGAATTTTGGAGTAATGCGGGAAATCAATAAGTGCATCAGCCTTATCGCAAGACCCAACGTTTTTATTATGTAATTTATGTATGCCGTGTTCCTCCGTCCGGGCTCTCTGTACTTCAAAAAGTTCCCCTTATGATCACCATCAGAATTATTATCATCATCGACGAGATACTTCTCATTGTTGCTTCGTCTACAGTTTTTAAAATTCTGGATGACAACGATATAATAAAGCAGCATGTTGACTATAATGACTAGGGATTTCCATTTCAATGAGGTATAGAAATACATTGTATGGTGTTTTCAAGAGCATAGTTTTTATGCACAACGACCAAGCTGAACCAAAGAAGAGCTCTGCTCTTCAGGTTAGCAACCTCTTTGTCAATAAAAAAGTTTTACAATGACTACACAACGTATATTCCCCAGAACTAAGGAGAAAGCTTAAAAGTTTGAGCTTGGGTTTGAGGAAAGTTCAGGAATACATATCACAGTGCATTTTTGTCCTTCAAACCAGCATCGCATGGTGCTTGTTGTGTAGTCTTCATAACACAAGTGTTTTTTATAGATTCTATTCTTTTGAGCAAGAAATGTGATGATCACTCAGAGTTTTATAATATTATAGCTTACATTCTCTACTGAATATTTTTGTATACTTGAAAGGAATTAGGTGCCTGCTTATGTGACTTCAGACTTAATGCAAACGAATAGGATTTCTACAACCTTTTGTAATGGATTGTGTAGCTGAGCCAAGACAAAATAAAATACTACATTAAACATTATCTTATTATACTAGGTTCGTCTTATGTGCATTTTTACGTTACATTTGAATTTGAAACTTTATAGGTTATTTTCAGTCATAGTTTGCTAGAAGCTTTATTTAAAACTTAAGCTTCGTTGACATCATCGTTTACCCGTTAATACCATGCATCCACGGACCCCCTTCAGGGTAGCCAAATGATTCAAAATTGTTGTTGCGTTGTTAACACATGTGATAGCCCATGCAGGAAAGTGTGGTGCGCCCGTGTCGCCCAGCGGCGCCATGATAACCACCTGACGGCTCAACCGACGCAACAAGGAAGGTACAACGGGGAACCCAGAGGCCTGACTACCCAGTCCCACGCTGGGCACGGGGAGGTTATAAAACGTGGGATTCGAAAATGTGATATAGGCCAGATTGCCACTTGACGGTTCTCACAGATCCGTTCAACGAACGAGGAGGTGGATCGTAAAGGGCAGGCCCGTTCTCAGATTACCGCGAGACAGAACAAAATGGAGTGCACGGACCTGCAACGCGCAGGATGCGAAAACCCAGAGATACTCGCAGCAGCTGGAATATCAGGGTTTTTCGATGCCCGACGACAGGCCGCAAACCTGGACGCATCGAGAAGGAGTCAAGCAATGGATGAGGCAGATACGCGTTGTACGAAGGGCAAGGAAGAAAAGAGAAGCGAGCTACTCGCATAACTACATAGAGAGCAGACCATGTTCTCCCCGCTCTCCACCGAGTGAATTGGTTTAGCGCGGGCCAAGACCCGACAAGAGGACTCAGAGTTGAGAGTGGTGTGTGATTTGGACACTGCACTGTTGCCTCGACTTCACTAGACGAAACGGATTCGAGTTTCGGGTAGACCCGAATCGACGCGGCCCACGGCTTACTAGACCCACACGGGCCCATGAACGGAAGGGATGGCCTGGCCGGGAGGTAGTGCAAACAGCGGAGCTACATGTCTTCCTCTGGGAGTACCGCGAGATTTCACCCCGACTCAGATCCAGCGTTGATCGCGGGCAGTGGTCGATCAACTTCCAAACAGGGTTGGAAGACGCTTATCCAACTCTGTCCATGACACGGACGGGCACCGGTCAACTTTGAAGAGCACACAGACAATGGGTATCCCGAGCAGCAGCGTAGCAGCCTGTTAGATGTAAGGAGATCTCATATACTATTGGAATCATTTTATTCGGGTTGTTCGATGGCGTAGGGACGGATGGGGAGAGAGACTGGTAGCAAGGGAACGGACCGATTCTCAGATGTCTGGAGGCAAAGAGGTTGGATAGCGTCCTCATGCCCCCTTTGGAGTTTGACCTCCGGTCAAGCTGGATCTGAGCGGTGAACCTCTCCGGTACTCGACGAAGACGTGTAGACCTCCGTGGTTCTGATCCTCCTGCAGGTTCCTCTTCCGTTCCGCGTTTGCTCCTTGTAATAACGGCGTAGGAACTTCCGGTTTCTCCAGAAGACTCTACCAGACTCCGTTCGGATGGTATAGCTCCGGCCACGGTGGTGGACATCAATCACCTCTCCGACTCTGGTCCACTCCTTTGTGACGGGGTCTTGCACGCGAACAATTTCTCCTCGTGTAAGGTGGGCAATGGTCTGGCTGTTGTGTTGTAATGGCTGACTGCTTTCTCTTTCAATCTGCTAGCACGCGTATCTGCCTCAGCCATTTGCTTTCTCCACTCCTTAGCGAACTGAGCTCGATGTAGCGGAAGTTTGGTGCGTATTGGGAATCCGAACACGAGTTCAGCTGGGCTGCGACCGTCAGCTCTTGGGGTGTTTCGCAACTCCATGAGCCCGAGTTGAAAGGCGTTGTCAAATCTCCATTTGGTGATGTCTTCGCGATGAGATGAGACGCTGCCTTCACGCCAGACTCAGCTAGACCGTTGGCTTGAGGATAGTGAGAGGAGACGATGGATCATGGACAATACCCCCCAGTTTTTAAACTCAAAGCTCGAAAACTGGGGTCCGTTGTCGCTGATGAGTTTCTCGGGGATTCCTACGTTGACCATCATTTGTTTAAGTAGCTGGATGACGCGGCTAGTATTTGCGCTGTGGCCGCATTTGGCCACGCTAAGCCATCCGGAGAACTTGTCCACCATGACGAGGTACTCGTAGCCAGCGTATTTGAATAGGTCCACCCAACGCATTGAAACGGACGTGTACACGACTGCTCTACAAGCATGGGCTCCTTCTGCTGGGATGGTAAGCGAGATGAACATTCGTTGCATCCACGAACGAGATTTTTAACATCATTGGAGATGTTAGGCCAGAAGACGGCTTGACGTGCTCGACGAAGGGTCCTCTCCTGACCTTGGTGGGATGCATGGAGGGTTTCCAGTACGTTACGTCTTAGCGCTTCCGGTATGAGGATCCTTCTGCCCCACATAATGATGCCATCTTCAACCCGGAGCTCGTCCTTGATTTTGAAGTATGATGCCAGATCTCTGTCCATTTTGTTTATGCACTGGAAATCCGTTTCTGATCAACTGGAGGAGTCTTCCATACTCACTGCATATGCTTCCTGCGTCTTTTACTGCCAACAAGATAGGATCTTGCAAAATGTCCGTCCCATCTTCCGGATCCTTCAAAATCGCAGCAAAATTTGTAGGTACGTCACAATCCTCCTCTTCTTCTGCCGTTGGGGTAGACGATGGATAACGGGAGAAAACATCGACAACAATGTGTTGTTTTCCAGCTCTCCATACAACTTGCGGACGAAAGCAAGCTAATTTTTCCTTCAACCGCTGGAGTCGGGGGTTCTCGATTTCATCCAAGGTTTTGCGTTGAATGGAAACGAGGGGCGATGATCAACCACAAGCTCGAAAGGTTTCCCAAGAAGGAACATGCGACATTTCTTGACGGCCCACGTGACGGCGAGCAGCTCGATCTCGGTAGCACTGTATCTGGCTTCGGTTGGCGTTACGAATCTGGAACCCGCTTGGAGTAATTTCCAACTGTTATCGCTTTGTTCCTGCCAGAGAGCGAACCCCAGACCTTTGGACTGCGCGCCATCAGTTTCCAGACGAACTGGACGTGAAGGGTCAAACTGGGCCAGAATTCGGGGACTGGAAAACTCCTGAATAATTTCATGAAATGCTTTTTGGTGTAGAGGTTCCCAAATAAACGCTGCATTTTTCGGGAGGAGTGCCCGTATTGGTAGTGCTAACTCAGCAATTCGAGATGAGAAGGCTTCGAACTGCTGGACGAGTCCACAAAATGACCTCACGTCAGTTTTGGAAGTTGGGACTGGAAATTGTTGTAGAGCCTGGACGAGATGGGGTGACGGTGTGTATCCATCCTGGTTAACCTGTAACCACACCACTCCACATCCGGTTTTCCAAATTTGAACTTTTTTGCGTTCAACGTCATTCCGTGGTCCAAACAACGTTGAATGACTTCCATCACACGCTTTGTATGGGTTTCCAAGTCGTCGTCATAAATGAGAATGTCCTCTACGATTTCTCAACGTTGCTTATTCCCCTTGATGGCTTCGTCTCCCCGCCTGTTATGCTCGTCACCTGCTGAGATAAGTCCCATGACATTGCGGCAATAGCGAAAGCGAAAACCCCACGGCGTGATGAAAGTAGTTAGCTTCTTACTGCTCTCGTCTAGGGGAACTTGCCAGTATCCATGCCGTGCGTCTAGGGTTGTGAAGTACTTATTTCCAGGCGGGATTCTTGCTACGGCTTCCCTGGGGACTTTCACTGGATACACTGGTCTTCGCACGTACTTATTAGTCCCGTGAGATCCACTGTGATTCGGGGCTCCGTTGTGCCTTTCTTGGGTACTATGACCATTGGGTGGCACCAGTCAACCGCTTCCCCGACTGGCACTGCTTCAATGATGCCCTTTATTTTCATGTCATCGAGTTGGGCTTTGACTTGTTCACGCCAGTGGAATGGAATAGTAAGCTTTATCGGCGGCAGGGTTTGGCGTCAGGAACAAGATCAATTTTCATCGGTGCTCCAATCATTGGCTTCAGGCTGTCATCAAAGGCTTCTGCTAGTTGCTTGAGAATCTTCTGTTGTATCTCATCAGTTGTAGAGTTTGGAGGAATCTCATCGGGGAAACGCTTGACTCCAGATGAGATGATGTTGATTTCTCTTGGGTTTTGACGCTGTTTTCGGTTAATTCCGAACGTGGCCAATCAGAATGGAGAAGTCCGAGGGCAATACAGCCTGCTTTGCTGAGCAGTGGGGTTGACAGCTTATCGAACACCCGAATGACGGTGTGGTATTGTCTGCTGTTTAACTTGAGTACAGCTGATATAGAGCCAACAGGACCTAAGCTGCTCCCGTTAGCGGCGTACACCTCCTGCTTATCTGATGTCAGCTGAGTCTTTGCTTTATCTCCAAGGGACTGAATGTCTTGAATACTAATCGCATCAACGTCAGCTCCTGTGTCAGGTAACCACATAATATCATGCATGTCATCAGCTATCTGTGTTGATATTTGTAACAAGTTTTCGCTTTTCCCGGCCTTGAAGATGGTCACGTTCCCCATAGTGGCTCCCGTTTGATTGCTGTTGTATGTTGGAATTTCGATAGCCTGGTTTGCTGTACGAAGCTTCTGGAAGCAGACGGTTTCATAATGTCCTATCCTTTTGCAGTGGCTGCACTTAGCGTTACGTGCTGGACAATTTTCGTAGCGATGTCGAGCTGCTCCGCACCACTTGCACTTTTCTCTGTTACTCGGGGCATGGTTAAATGTGACAGACTTGGAAATATTTCTGTATGTGGATTGAGCGTTATTTACCTCACTTCCATACCGTGTTGACCCAGGGAAATTCCAGCTGAGTATGAGCTTTCCACGGCGGTGCATATTGACAAGACTTTGTCCATCGTCAGTACCGATCCGTACTGCTCCGCCAGGACCCTTCGTTGCATCTCCTTGTCCCTTAGGCCACAGATGAACCTGTCACGGATGCGGATGTCTTGTAGCTGTGCCTGCAGGTCAAGCTTTTCTCCGCATTCACACGTTGCTGGGGTAGTTGAACACTGAGCACATTTCAGCTCTCCTTCGTGGCTGCAGGCGTCATCCAGGACCCTGGGCAGCGTAGTAACGATCGACGGATTCTCCAGCGTTCTGATCTCGCGGTGGAATTCTTGTCTGTCCAGGAGTGGGTTCTCTTCTGGCGAATGTACGCCTCCATCAGCTTTAGCACTTCCACAATCGACTGTCTGGCTTTATCTTCAACGAGATGAATTCCACAACATTGTCCATTCAGAGTCGATAGCCGCACGTAGGATCCCATGCTGAGCATCGATGGGGTACTGGAGAATGTTGGGTGCTAGCAAAATCATTCCACCTTTGTTTCCATCGCGAAATTGAATGATGGTCATCCGATCTGGGGTAGCCAGTCTAGGTGGAGGTATGTGCTTTGCTGTGGGTGGCCTAGCGTCTCCTTGTAAATGTTGACTAATTTGTCCGTTAGCTGACTGTTGCGCCAATGATTGGACGAGCGTCATCAACTGTTGGTCAGCTGCTGTTGAGCGTCGGTATCGGGACCTTTGGACGCTGGTGGTGGTGTCGCTTTCTTCCACCTCGTCCGTCGTAGTTGGTTCCACATTATTACGCTTTTTCACTCCTCCTTTTCTTGTCCGTCTCCGTGGTGGGAGGACGGGTGGTGGTGACGGTGGATTTTGATCCTCCGTTTGCTGGTGCCTTGTTCGCACCATTTCACTTCACATTTAAACTAACTTTTAATTAAATGTCGACTGCGCCATGTGGTGCGCCCGTTGTGATGATAAATGATAAGACAACGGCGCTGCTAATCAGGTTCAGATTAATGATAAGTTAGCTTTACTACAATCAAATATAAACGCTAACAAGTATATGAATGAGACAGTACAAAGAATGAGTACGATCATGACGATCGATTCAATAGTATAATGATGATCTCCTACCTCCTACTAGCTGCTGGTGCTGCTGGGCATCCCATGTGCTGTGTCTTCAGTTGACCGCGGTGGCCGTTCTCAGATGTCTGGGGCAAAGTTGGATAGCGTCCCTCAAACGGCTCGAGCTATGCCTAGACTTTTACGGCAATTACAACTTTGATAACGTAGATGTCTGCACTGAAAAGCAGTATACTCTATGCGAAAGTGTGGAATACACTCCATTTGCTAGGGAACTTGAATGGGGTAGTGATGATTTCGATGACTTGGAAAGGCCTATTTGCAGGAAAGCTGTGGATGGGAAAGGATTCACTACAAAAGCTACAAACTTCCTAAAAAATGCTGCTATGCATGTAGCCACTATGCAAATTCTTTCGGCGAACCAAAAGAAATCTGTTTATGATATTTTGAATCGGAAGGGTCTACTTGAATATTATTAAATATATACTGCTTCCTCATTTAAAAAGTAACATATTTGTTAGCTATTTGAAATCATGTGGAGGGGGCAATCATTCCCGGTTTCAGTGTTTATTGCGAACTAATTAGAGACGAATTGTGAAAATGAATTTGTATACTGTGAATGAGCTTTCATGCATCATAAATACGTCAACGAAAGACTTTGTCGCAAACATACACGTAATACAGTCAGATACCAGTTTTTCAAGTCCACCTTGTGGTTACGTCAATTTAAAAAAAGAGGGAAAGGACATGACTCTGACTAGAACCAAACTGATACAATGACAGTGCCAGCATTGCCTTTATTGCAAGCAAATGAAGTATGAAATGTCAATCATCGTCAATGTTGAATTGACCATCACCACGTACACTTAACCAGACGGATGGGCAGCTAATTGAAAAATATGAAGGCGTAGGTGCTAACAAGCATAATAACTACACATTTAAAGGATTTGTTGAATTCTTATTATTTGGACGTACACACTCAATCCACTTTACATGTATGTATATCACGCAGGCTTGCATTACTTTTCTTTCGACCTCCGCACGGTACATGCGTTGTGAGCAAAAGGCGTTTTACTTGCTACTGCCAATCAACATCAATTTATTTGACAGTGTGTCAGTTTCTCGGAGAGCATAACTTCTCTTGTATGGAGAAATACCAAGTATCAGAGTTATTTACAAAAATAGTTCCAAGCGTTATGAAAATTATTGGTTGCAACAAATTAACATAGAGTCATGGAAAGGAAATGTAGAATAATCCGAACGTGGAAAAATATGACGTTGTGGCATTTCATTGACTTTGTATTTTTGGTTCTCAGGCTTTTAAAGAGTCATGCTCTTCCGAAAACCTCATTGCAGGCTTGCATGACGCATCTCCCCAGCTCCATTCAACTCACTGAACGAATGCACGGGATGAAAATCACCTTTTAAAGTTTAAAGCAAGCCTTTTGTTTTAATTTTGGTATAAAGTTAGTGACAACGCTGTTGTTGGTCTGATACGTACTTTGTGCATTTACATTTAAAACTCGCGGAAGACTCATTCAGCACACATTATTTCACCTTAACAATTCGCAAGTAATTGTAATTACGGAAGATTTTGTGCTGAATATACTTAAATGAGCATTCAAGTACTTATTCTGTTCAGTTATTTCAAATATTTCAAGCGTTAATTTAAAAAAATATACTAACAAAGGATTCCTATTCAGTTGCTCACCTTGCTTACGAGAAACAAGCACAAGTTCTGAAAAAAATTATCTCTCCTCTCTGAGTAATAAGTTTACATGCATAAAAATTACACCAATTTTCGATAAAATATCTAAAACATAAGATATTATTGGCTTCAACCACAAAACTAGTAAATATTTCAAAGTAGTTCGAAGTAGTTCAAAATCAAATAAAAAATCCTTCTTTGGCCCCGACACTGAGGGCCCCCCAAACCTGCCTTGGGCCCAGGGGCCCCGGTGCGTCGCACCGGCTGCACCCCCTATAGTTCCGCCACTGAACGAAATGCTTTGTTTAGCAACTGCTGCCAATCAAAATCAATTGATTTCAATTAGCTTGTGGTATCTCACTTCAAACTGAATTGAACTAACTCAGTTTGAAATGAACGAAACCAGAAATGCCATTAATGAATTGGTTTTTAGGAATTCATCTTTACTCGAGAATTTTAGGGATTTAGCAATATATAAAAAGCCGGCTCAGATTACAAGCAACAGAAAACAGATAATTAATTAGAAGTTGATATTTTGTCAAGCCCAAAAAATTTTATCATTCATTCTGTCATTCATTCTGTCGACTCCGTAGCGCATAGACGTGTAAGCTCTAGCTGTCCGCAACATATCTGGTTCTTGCCATTCCTTATGTACAAAAATAAATCACAGCACTGTACCTAACTCATAAGATATACATCTTTACTTCTCTGTTCAACACTAAAATAAATTCATTATGACACTCTTCAAAAGTCCTGTTAAAACAAACTCTTCTGCAATAAGCCCAAATAACAGTGACAGTGCTACTAATTCGGCTGAAATTATGGACCTAGACAACGAAGCTTCAAATACTAGACAGGTGAATCAGTTTAGCATGACGAGTGAGCAGGAGCTTTTCTTAAAATCAATCACTTCTGCTTTCGAAATCGTGCTAGACAAAAAACTAATCGGGAACTCTAAATTGACGGGCTTGATACTCTAATTAGAAGTTCGACAAAAGCAAAACGTGAAAATTGAAAAAGAAAGAAAAGTCAAGCTAGAGCGAAATTGTGAGAATGCAATGAAAGCAGTAGCTGAGAAAAATATAATCATAAGTGGTATCGCCGAAAGTGCAAACGAAACTGAAGACCAGCTAATGAACTTAGTGTGTAATTTGTTTTTTAAAATAACCAACGAACACATTCGTCCTGACATTGCATTCAGACTTGGTTCAAGAAAAAGTGAGGAAGCCGACAAATTAAAGTGATGCTTCTGACCTATGCTCATAAAAAAGCAATTATGAATGGCATTCCGAAATTGAGACGTGGCATTTTCATAAATGATGACCTCCCATACACCATGCGAAGAGATCATGCAATCTTACGTAAAGGAAAAGAAACACTGGCCAACAAAGGAAAAGAATCAAGCATTAACTTCAAATCTCGAGAACTCTCAGTTGATGATGGAGCAACCTATGCAGTAATTGATGGAGAATTGAGGAACAAAGCAGCCTTATCAAAAACACCATCCACAACTAAGCAAACCACAGATGCCCTAGAAGCCGCCGTAAATTTTCACAGGCTGAGCAACGACAGGAAACGGCGGAAAACGAATCAGCATTCAGGCGAACGAGAAAGCGAAGAAGAAGAGGAAATGCAAACTCTGATAAGCATGCAGAGCCCGGACATCAATCCTTCGGGGCGCGAGCCGCTGCGACCAGCAAGATCAATCCAAACCATCAACCTGTTAAATTAACGAAGCCACCAAGACATCAGCTACGCGTGGGTCATCTAAACGTAAGGTCAATGCTAAAAAAACATAGTGTCATTGACCATTTTTTAAATGTAAATAATTTCGATGTACTATGCATAACTGAATCTTGCCTGAAACCAAAGCACATACTTCCCACTTTTGAAGGATATAATATTATCAGAAATGACATTAAAGAGAAGGGTAAACGTGGGACTGCCATTATAATACGCAACAATATTAAGTACAGCAATTATCCAGTAAAAGTCCATCAGGTAGAAAATATCGAGAGCCAAAGCATCAAAATTCAATTAGGGCATTGTAAAAGCGTCATCATAGGATGCATTTATAGACACCCTAACTACAGAAAAGAAATTCTAGAGACAGACTATAATTACATGCAAAGTTTTATGGACTGCCTGTTGAACTCCAGCTTTAATTTTATGGTACTAGGAGATTTTAACTTAAGAAAAGAATTCATTGAACCAGTATATGAATTTACTAAAGCTACTGGTATCACACAGCTAATTGACACGCCAACAAGAGGCGAGAATATACTTGATTTGATATTTGTTAAACAGGGTGATACTGTAATTCAAAGTAAGGTCTCTGAATCATTCATATCCGACCACTTGCTCACCGAGTGTACAATATCATGCGTCAGACCTAAACCAGTCACAAAAACGATTCTATACCGAAGCTACAATCCTGAAATCATTCCTAAAATTATCCATGAATTCAATACCTCTTATCCTAACACATATGCTGACATTAACAGCTCAATGACAACCTTCATTCAGATATTTGACAAATTTTGCCCAGTAAGGAAGAAAAACATCAGACTCACTGGCAAATCTAAATTTGTTTCTGTTGAAACAAGAAATGCCATTAAAAAATGCAAATCACTTCGTAAACTGGATAAAAAAAGACCTACATACACAAGCAAAAAGCACTTATCACTTGCTAGAAAGCTTGTGAAACTTTGCATGCTGCGAGATAGCAGACATGAGCTTGACCTTCGAATCCAGCAGAGTAACCTCTGGACTGGTGTGAGGAATATTTTACCTCATGAAAAAAATGATCCAGTGTCACTTAACATGAGTCCTGATCTCCTGAACGAGCATTATGTAAAAATATCGACTGTCGACAAGACTAACATGACTCCATTCCCAGACAAACCTTCCTCAATTAACCCTAATAACTTAAAATTCAAATTCAATCCTATAAGCGTCCACGAACTAAAAAAGGTCTGGCTTTCAATGAAGAACCCTCGATCCAAGTCAATTGACCCTACAGGTATATGTAATATAATGGTTAATATCGCTGCAGAATCAGACGCATTTCTTTCACATCTAGCTAGTATGTTAAATACGTTTCTAGCGGAGGGGCATGTGCCTGATATCTTAAAAATATCCAGCATTATTCCAGTAGCTAAAGTAAAATCACCGACGACACCCAATGATACTAGGCCCATCGCTATTCAGCCTGTTCTAACAAAAATTCTAGATAAGTGTCTGCTTAATCAAATGGTTAGGTACTTCATTCTGAATAAATTTATGAACAAGAGGCAGTTTGGCTTTCGTAAAGGCTATGGCACCACACAAGCTCTTGTAGCTCTCAATGATTACCTGAGAGAAAAGATTGACGACAACTTTATTTGTATGCTAGTATCGTTAGACTTACAGAAAGCCTTTGATAAAGTAGACAGAAAACTGCTCATTCATAAGTTAAAATGGTACGGCATAGAGGACAAAATTATAGATTCTCTCTTATCTGATCGCAAACAATATGTCACCAGTAGAAATAATGGTAACACTGAGTTCTCTGTACAATTAGAGAGACGACACTAGGAATAGTACAAGGATCCTCTACCTCTGCCTTTTACTTTAGCGTCTTCATAAATGACCTTCCAGATGTAGTTTTTAATTCAGAGATATTTCTTTATGCAGACGATTCAAACCTAGCTCAAGCAGCTCGTCCTAACCAATTCGATATCGCAAGGAACAAAATTGAAGAAGATTTAAATAAAATTTACAATTGGATGCAGTCTAATCGTCTCAGTCTGAATGTTGAAGACCAAGCTTTTGTTAGTAGGTAAGCCCAATGCCATAAAAAATATTCAGAATGTAACAGTACGCATTAATGATACATGTATTCAACGTGTTCATGAACTTAGGGTACCTGGGCTTATATTCGATGAAAACTTGTCCTGGAAGGCACATCTAAAGCATGTGACCAAGAAATGTTATGCTGCACTTTCCAAATTATACCCTATTAAACATCTACTGTCGTCTGACAATAAAGATTCTAGTTGAAGCGTACATACTTTCTATACTAAGTTACGGTGCTGTTATATATCTAAGCAATTTCCACTCTGAAATAAACAAGAAAATTGACAAAATAATTAAGACTGCGGCCAGATTTATTCTTAACAGAAGAAAATTCGACCCTATATCTGCCGATGTTTGTAATGTACTTGAGCTATGTTTTAGTGAGTATATTTATATGTATCAACTATTAACTCTAGCTTACAAAACGGTTTATATGACACATGAGGGCTATTTTGTAAATTATCTCGATTTTCAAAATGTTAATACACATGTTACAAGAAGCACTGTTCATTATACTCCGTGTTCGCAATTTAACAGCGGATGGGGGCGTAAGTCGTTTAAGCACGATGCCGTACTGCAATGGCTAAATCTACCAGATTATGTACTCTCCAAAACTAATTCGGTGTATTTATTTAAACAAGCCTTGTTAGCACACATTCTCACCATAAAATACGTCTCCCATACTAATGATGACGATGAAAGTGAATTGATTCTTGACTGTATTGATATTGTTATTGATAAATTTTCAACTGACCAATCTGTATAATTATTTATAAACTTTCAACTGACCAATCTGTATAATATTGATCTTATTAACTTTAAATTCTGTAAGCAATGTTTAAATACAATTATTCTTTATTCTTTTTAAGAAACTACTGTGTTCATGAATTAAATGCAAGATACCAAATTATTTCCCTTTTAAATTGGCGTTACATTTTAGCAATTTGTACCAACATGTCTATGAAAGAATAACCTGTTATATTTATGGGATTCATGTGACAATAAATGATTATTATTACAAAAATAGTTCCAAGCGTTATGAAAATTATTGGTTGTAACAAATTAACATAGAGTCATGGAAAGGAAATGTAGAACAATCCGAACGTGGAAAAATATGACGTTGTGGCATTTCATTGACTTTGTATTTTTGGTTCTCAGGCTTTTAAAGAGTCATGCTCTTCCGAAACCTCATTGCAGGCTTGCATGACGCATCTCCCCAGCTCCATTCAACTCACTGAACGAAATGCTTTGTTTATCAACTGCTGCCAATCAAAATCAATTGATTTCAATTACCTTATGGTATATCACTTCAAACTGAATTGAACTAACTCAGTTTGAAATGAACGAAACCAGAAATGCCATTAATGAGTTGGTTTTTAGGAATACGATCTTTTATGCGCATGACATATATGTACCTAAATATACACAAAATGAAGCATATAAAGCAAGTGGTAGAGTCGCGTAAATAAACTGACATAAGTTGTATTTATGAAAAACACGGTACAATTTCATATTGGCAAGAAGGAGCCAGGACAGTCGAATGTACACTCATAATGAAATCAATGCAAATGTTGTAATTTGCTGATTGGACTAATTAATATTGACTGAAGCGATACAGGACGCTACGTTAAAGAACGAGTTCCTAAAACAATTAAAAACAACCCCAATAAAATACATTCATGTTCTGCTTTTTTCATCACTATCCTCATTCTCCATGTGTTGCAAGATGTTTGTTGTAGGAATCCCTTGACAGAAATTCCTTTCCACAGACATAGCACATGTTTAGGTTTCCACCCAACCTTCTCTCTTCCAACGACTTGTGAGTCAGCTCATGTGAATCCATATGAAATCTCCGACTGCTTTCCATTTTGAGACCACACGTTGAACACGACAAATTATCTGGAGCTTCTGGTGGACCTTCAAAACGTGTTTTTCAAGGAGATACTTGACCCTAAATCGGATGGGGCAATAAGGGCACACTACTTTTGCTTCCGGTCCACTTCCGGGTGAATCCTGGCCATGTGCTCACTCAAATACTTGAAACTCGCGTATGTCTTTCCACAGTGAGCACAAATATGAGGTTTGGGATCATGAAGCGCAGCGTGATGCCGACTGAGTTTGAACTTTGTCCTAAACATTTTACTGCAAACTTGACACGTGTGCCGTTTCTCTGAATGTATGGCATGCTTGTGTTTTTGCATTTTGCGACGAGTAGGAAATATCTTGGAACATGTCGGACATGGAAAGTTTTCTTGCGAATTAGGCAGGACTTTAGTTCCCCTGAATGCGTCGTAATCTTATGGGAGGAAAGAGCTTTGGCAGTTATAGTTACGTGAGAACACTCGAGCATCTGTATCGTTTAAGGAAGACTCCGTGATGGGTGTTGTAGTGATCCTGAAGAATGATAACTGATCGGAACCCTAAGTTACATCCCGGCTCGGGACAGAGAACCTGATTTTTCATCATTTCACGTGAACTCACTTTAATTTTAACAGGCTTGATGTGTATGAGCTCGTGTAGTTTGAGCAAATTGAGGTCAATATACCCCAGTTTACAAACTGAACAAAAACTGATTGTTCCAGAGTGCGTTTCTAAATGGGAGTTGAGGTCTGAGCAGACGCGAACCCCATTTGACAATTTCCACTTCACCCGGAAAGCTTCATAGTTAGCTTGCTTTCTTTTTATTTGCGTGCATTGCCTTCATGTGGGAATCTAGCTTGACTGGATTATCAAACGACCTCCAACAAAAACTGCAGTGAAGCAGGAAGCACATCAATCATCATCGTTCTTTTCCGGTTTTCCATCTTGTTCCGTAAAATCCGACTCGGAGTCCATTTCATCAGATGAATGAGTTTCTAGGTCGTTTTCTATCTTCATAGCTTCTGTTTTTATGTCAGCCCCTCAAACAAAGGGAGAGTATCATTATTGCAGTCTTCAGATTGCGTTGAAGCATCAAAACTTGAAGTTGAGGGACACCAGTCGCTGTCACAATCCTTGTCTATTTCTGTTTCAAAACTGTTGGTTTCTTCCTCTTTATCATCATCATCTTCAAGTTTTAGAAGCTGATAATTTATGTTCTCCTCTCGGATAACCACAGCCAACGGTTGATATTTTTTACCTTCACTTCTACCTACAATTTAAAAATACATTTATCAGAAATTTGTTTTATTTAATATAATTTACAAGTCATTTCAACAGTAAAAAACTCTAATACTTACAAGTTGTCATCAAAAGCTGTCGAAATTTAATTATCTCAGAATCGCCGGAAAGCCGTAACTGACTGGCCAGTGACTTGGTGTATTCCTCCACCATTTCAGGAGAAGTTTGAGAACTTTCCAGTAACTTCGACAACTGATCCAGCTCCCAAGAAAGACTAAGTTGGGCGTTGAGATACTGCAAGTAATGTTGACAAATGGGGTTGACAACAGCGTGTTCACATTTCTCACAAATTGACTCCCTTCCACCGCCACCGGGTTTCAACAGTTGTTTCGTGGTGTTTGTGGAAATATGCAAAAAGTTCTCTACAAACTTTAAAAACTTTGAGAAGGGAGGAACGCCAAAGTTTTCAGTTTGTTGAGAATTACAATTCTCGAACGTTCTCAGGCAGAGTATGCAAATATCCATCTTCAAGATTAGTTTTGTTTTGTGATTCTTTACTTCAAAAACTGGAACTCAATGAAGCACGGTGAGATAGTCACAAATGTATGCATTGCATTTCATACACAACCAAAAAAGCAGTAGCCAAAAGAAGGAAAACAAAAAATCAGCTGCTCAGCCTCCATTGCT
>LJIJ01002216.1:0-29838 GCA_001718145.1 Orchesella cincta
CATAGTATTCGTATTTACATCGTTCAGGAAATTGCAACGGTTAAACTTGACGAACTAATGCCACCACAGCCACACGTGCCTGAACCAGCCATACATAATTAGGATCAGGTCTTCAGAAAGCTTTAGCCTTTACTCTGGCATTTGATTTTGGCAACTTTTGCTAAACGTTTTTTCCTCCCTCATGTTTGGCTGGGAAAATGCCAGTTGACGAGAGGCGAAAAGATTCACTTTCTCTCGAAAAAACGCATTTTCATGATATGGTTGTCTCGTAAATAATCTTAAAAATGGGATACAATTACGCTACTCGAGTGAGTTGCTATGCATGCATCTTTACCTACTCTACCGCTTATATTCACATATTACCCGTCAAAAAGTATGAAAAGTTGGTGATGTTATTGCCGAGACATAATATATTTTGGGTTTTACAAAGACAAGGGTGCTACATTTAAATGTGGGACATTTTTCACATTCAGAAAAACCATACGGCAAGTTCGTTCGAATCAAAGTGAAATGCATAACAATGCATACTGTGCTATAATATATCCCATGGCCAATGAAAGGAAAGGCCCCTACTTGTGAATTTACGTATTTTGGCAGCGAACACGAATGAATCAACAAGTGTACACATCGACATCAACTCATGCTTCACTTCAACTTTCGTTCCCTCGTTTCACCACGCTGGACCAAAAACGTGGAACCATTTATTCAAAAAATAGGTTTGAGTTCAAGTAAAAGTTCTCGAGTTGCCACTGACTCAACCGATTACACAGCCATTGTGATTTTGTGGAAGCTGTTAAAAAATTGGGATTGGACACGCATCCTATTCATTTCCACGATATAGACTCTCTTTAGGCCCCCAGTCAACTATAACATCTGGAGCTCTCAAACGCTTTGTGTTCGCATTCTGTCTATCAGCGGAAAAAACATGTGTGGCTGTGGCAATAATTCGCGTCATATCATCAACAAATCCTACTCCTTTGTGGGGAGGAAGCAAACACAGGCCTACTTATATCGGAGAGAGAGCAAATTTTCCCTTTATTTCAAAATTACAGTCTCATTTCATCCGCTCATAATGCTGCTAGGTTGGTAATATGTTGTGTAAATATTTTTTCATTATACTTCCGCCACAGTCTTTTCTCCATAATGACAATGGCGGAGAATTGTTTGTTGGCTCGGGAGCATTTCCCCTTTGTGATTTCGAGGATGATGTTTTGTTTCGCGATTACAAATTTCACTTCATCCAACCCACACATACGCAGCGCATCACCTCATTCCAGAGCTAATAAACAAAAAAAAAGGTGTTGGTCTCGCTTGGAAAAAATATGAATGCGTAGTAAAGTCAAGTTCGTATTGGCAGATTTGATCTTTTCCGAATTGCTTGGGTATTTCTCTTTAATTTCCTCTTTTTGATCCTCATTCCATTTTGGTTTGCAGTTTGTGAACAGATTGCTTCGAGGTCATTTAATTCTCCCTCAATAAATACACAGTTGCTTCCATAAAATGCTAATGCTGACCAAAATCAAAAATTTTTCCAAAACAAATCTTCTGATGGTTATGATCATTTTCCACGCTGGCCCCCACAATATTATTGTTATGACCATAATGTATGCCGATTAGGAACAATAAAAATGAGTACCAAAGGTTTCATTTTCTATTGTCTCCTTGCGCCTTCCGCAGCATCATTAATAGATCAAAGGAGAGGGATAAATGCCTCGTTTTGTATTGTGGTCGGCATAATTGTGCGTGCAAGAGTGGAGCTAAAAGGAGAAAGCCATTTTGTGGTTCGGTGAGGAGGACAGCCAGGTGCTATGTTCCGCGACTGTATAACTGGCGATGTGTATGGTCACAAGTTTCGACTGTTATGAGCACAAGGGACATAGATAACATTTAAGTGAGGACGACAAAGTTCCCCTGGTTGCCCATTTCGATTAATATTAGTGACATTGTACAACACCATCCAACCTAACATACCATTGCATTCCATCATATTGTGTATAAGATGAGGATATGAGCTACTGATATGTCCACGACACTCGTTTTTTCCTATGAGTGACCTTGGACTGTTTGGCTCTGGAATATACATACTTTGCATACCTAAAACGCATCAACTAAAAACCTGCATAGATTGTATAAAGAATATAAATCATGGCTGACTCTGCTATACTCATATTGATAGCAAGAATGTTGTTTTTTTTCGAAAAGTCAGGATACTATTTGGAACCTCTGATGCTGGTCGTGCGTATTACACAGAATGATGATGGCCGACAATGGGCATGGACTTCTAGATCTAATTTCATCAAGACGGGACGACAAGGGATTCGGAATGTTCGATGGTCAAACTTGTACGTGTCCAGGATTCTCTGTCCCTATATGGTCAACATGCAAACTGCTGAGGATTGTGCAAAAGTTTCCTATAAAAAGCTTATCAAGTAGGAACAATATCCAGCTTTACATTAAGGTCCGGTGAGAGATGCGAAGATAGTGAGAAAGTGTAAGCAATACCATATCATTAGCTTGTTAAGTAGCTTTAACATCTTTTTGGTAGTCCAGTTTTCTATACACTGGAAATAGTATCCGCATCACATTACAACCATGAAATGTGAACATCAACACTCAGGCCCACCACTTGCGTAAATGAGGGTTTAAGCATTAGCTGTTCCACCTCACAATGCCCGCGATGTAGACGAAATTTAACTGCGTGTGTTGGTAGGTTAGGTAAGGTAGCATGGAGGCATTGTGAGGTGGAACAGCCTAATGCTTAAACCTCATTTAGTCAAGTAGCGTGGGCCTGCCAACACTAACGATGTAACATCTACGAAGAATTTGAGAGAATGGGTGAATTAAGGATAAAAATGCCTAGCTAAGTCTTCGTTTTCGGTGCGTATACCTTCCCATCCATTTCATCTTTCATCTGTGACTGTTTGTTCCTTCATTAGCGTCGATTTCAAGGAATCGTTCTTCCTAAATTGAAGCTTATTCATAAATGAAACTGACTTTAGAATATGCCTAAGATAAGTACACTGTGCTAAACTGGTGCAATTTCGAAGGCATTTAAAAAATTGATTTCACACCTATTTTTCCACCGTAGTACAGATCCGGGATATTTGCAATGGCATGCACTAGTATTCAATGCTCATAAATCTTATTTTTGCTGTAATAAACGTGGGGTAGGCGGACAATAAAAAATATTGGGACACACTCAAGTCAAGTCAACGGGCGCAATATATGTAGAATGAGCCCTACTCTTGCACAACTAACATTCAAAATGCCCTGAATAATGTTGTAAGTATTAGGGGAATCTCACTTATTATATATCGCTCTACATTTGTACGGAAATGTATGCGGTTATGATTTATTGTTTTGAGCTGAGATTCCCTATACTATTACATTACTTCAGGGCATTTTTGAATGTTTAGTGTGCAAGAATAGAACTCATTCAAGTTATATTGTGCTACTGTTGAGCAGTTGACTTGATTGTTTCCCAAAATATTTTTTTTATTGTCGCCTACCCCACTGTTTATTACAGCAAATAAGATTTTATAAGCATTGAATACTAGTGCACCATTGTACAAATATCCGGATCTGTACTACGGTGGAGAAAATAGTGTGAAATATTTTTTTAATGCCTTCGAAATTGCACCAAATTCTAGCACAAGTGTACTTACTTAGGCATATTCTAAAGTCAGTTTCATTTATGAATATAACTTCAATTTAGGAAAGAACGATTCCTTGAAATGGACAGTAATGAAGGAACAAACAGTCACAAATGAAGAGATATGAAAGGGACGGGTATACGCACCGAAAACGAAGACTTACTAGCATTTTTATCCTTAATTCAACCCATTCTCTCAAATTCTCGAGGCTGTTACCCGTTAGTGTTGGTATGTTCACATTTCATGGTTTGTAATGTGATGCGGATACTATTTCCAGCGGTATAGAAAACTGGACTACCCCAAAAAGATGTTAAAGCTACTTAACAAGCTAATGATAATGGTATTGCTTACACTTTCTCACTATCATTTCGCATCTCTCACTGGACCTTAATGTAAAGCTGGATATTGTTCCTACTTGATAAGCTATTTTATAGGCAAACTTTTGCACAATCCTCGCAGTTTGCATGTTTGGACCATATAGGGACAAGAATCCTGGACACCGACAAGTTTGACCATGAACGTTCCGAATCCCTTGTCGTCCGTCTTGATGAAATTAGATCTAGAAAGTCCATGCCATTGTCGCCATCATCACTTCTGTATAATAACCACGACCATCACCAGAGGTTCCCAAATAGTATCCTACTTTCCAACATTCTTGCCATCAATATGAGTATAGCAGAGTCAGCCACTTTTATATTCTTTATACAATCATGCAGGTTTAGTTTATGCGTTTAGGTATGCAAATGTATGTATATTCCAGAGTCCAAACAGCCCAGAGGTCACTCATAGGAGAAAAACGAGTGTCTGGACATATCCAGATGCTCATATCCTCATGTTATACCCATATGGGATGGAATGCAATGGTATGCTAGTGTTGGGATGGTGTTGTACAATGTCACATAATATCAGAAATGGGCAACCAGGGGACACTTTGTCTCCTCACTTAAATGTTATCTATGTCCCTTGTCTCATAACAGTCGAAAACTTGTGAACCATACACACATCCCAAGTTATACAGTCACGGAAGGGTAGCACGCTGCTGCTCCTCACCACACCACAAAATGGCTTTTCTCCCTTTGGCTCCTCTTTCACGCAACATTATCCGACAACAATAACAAAAACGAGGCTTTCCCTCTCCCTTTGATCTATTTAATGATGCTGCTGGAAGGCGCAAGGAGACAATAGAAAATGAAAAACTTTTGGTAACCATTTTTATTGTTCCTAATCGCATACATAATGGTCATAACAATAATATCATTGTTGGGGGCCAGCGTGGAAAAATGATCATAACCATCAGAAGATTTGTTTTGGGAAAAATTTTGTTGATTTTTGGGTCAGCATTAGCATCAAGGAGCAACTGTGTATTTATTTGAGGGTGAATTAAAATGACCTCGAAGCAATCTGTTCACAAACTGCAAACCATAATGGGAATGAGGATGCCAAAAGAGGAAATTAAAGAGAAATGCCCAAGCAATTCGGAAAAGATCAAATTCTGCAATACAAACTTGACTTTACTACGCATCATAATTTTTCCAAGCGAGACCAACACCAGTTTATTAGCTCTGGGAATGAGGTGATGCGCTGCGTAGTGTGGGTTGGAGTGAAAGTGAAATTTGTAAATGCGAAAGCAAAACATCATCCTCAAAATCACAAAGGGGAAAAGTGCCCCGAGCCAACAAACAATTCTCCGCCATTGTCATTATGGAGAAAAGACTGGTGAGCGGAAGTATAATGAAAAATATTTACAACAGACATATTACCAACCCAGGCAGCCATTATGGAGCGAGATGGAAATGAGCTGTAATTTTGAAATAAAGGGAAAATTTTGCTCTTCCTCTCCGATATTAAGTTGGCCTGTCGTTTCCTTCCTCCCAACACAAAAGGGTAGGATTGTGATGATATGATGCGAATTATTGCCACAGCCACACATGTTTTCCGCTGTACGACAGAATGCAGAAGAACACAAAGTGTTTGAGAGCTCCAGATGGTTATAGTTAATGGAGTGGCCTAAAGAAGAGTCTATATAGTGGAAATGGAATACGGAATGCGTGTCCAATCCCCAATTCTTTCTAACAGCTTCCACAAAATCACAATGGCTGTGTAATCGGTTGAGTCAGTGGCGACTCGAGACTTTTACTCTGAACTCAACCTATTTTTTCGAATAAATGTCGCCACGTTTTTGGGTCCAGCGTGGTGAAACGAGGGAACAAAGTATTTCAGTTGAAGTGAAGCATGAGTCGATGTCGATTGTGTACACTTGTTGACATCATTCGTTTCGTGGCCAATAAATACGTCAAATTCACAAGTAGGGCTCTTTTCCTTTCACTTGGCCATGGGAATAATATTATGAGCACAGTATGCATTGTTATGCAGTGTCACTTTGATTCCGGAACGAACTTGCAGTATGTTTTTCTGAATGTGAAAAATGTCCCACATTTAAATGTAGCACCCTTGATCTTGTTAAACCCAAAATATATTATGTCAGTCGCAATAACAATCACCAACTTTTTCATACTTTTTGACGGGTAATGTATTGTGAATAATGGCCGGGTAGAGTAGGTCAACGATGCAATGCAGTACACTCACACTCGAGGTACGTAATTGTATCCCATTTTAAAGATTATTTACGAGACAACCATATGCATGCAAAAAGTGCGTTTCGAGAGAAAGTGAATCTTTTCCCTCTCGTCAAACTGGCATTTTTCCAGCCAACATGAGGAGGAGGAAAAAACTGTTTACAAAAGTTGCAAAATGACAAATGCCCAGACGTAAAGTGCTAAGCCTTATGAAAGACCTGATCCTAATATATGTATGGCTGGTTCAGGCACGTGGTGCTGTGGTGGCTATTATTCGGTGAAAGTGTAACCGTTGCATTCCTGAACGTATGTAGAATACAATACTATGTACAATAGCAACTATGTAATAAATATAGAGCACGTACATTCCCACGCCACACTACCACCACCCACCAACAGTCATGAATGATGAGTTGCTCCTTCCCAGAAAAATGTGCCAAATAGCAAAAAAAAGCAGACAGTATTTATAAATACGTTTGGTGCTCTCTCACCAAAAAACCGAATCGTAAACAAGGTTCTACTTTCATTACATTTTTTCTCAGTCAAATGAAATTGTGTGCGGGGTACAATACAAAGATGTATCTTTTCCACTTCTCAAGAAGGATATCTCCTTCAAGGAGACAAAAGAACGGAAAGGGAGAAAAGAAGGAAATGAATTCCTCCGCGGAGAGAAAACGTGATACCAACTAATAAATATTCTAGTCACCCCCTTCGTGGACCGTGTATATGCCTACAATGCGAAAAAGATATTATCCCGATAAATAAAAATACGTAAACAAAAACTGTCATTTGTTATTCCGTAGACTACATTGTTAAATACAACAAAACACGTTTGACACAGGGTAGTTTATGAAGCAGCAGAATATATGCAAACGGTTTCATAGTATTTTTTTAAAAAACATCATGGATAGAAAGAGTTGTAATACCTATTGATAAATTCAATTTTAAATTATTTTGTATAATTTATAACGACTTAAAAATAACTCAAACAAAATTTCTAAATTTTACGTCAGCTCTCAATCTGATACTACTTTGGCTTTGCATAATTCCACTGTATCGTATTACGTAAAGTAAGTCCTCAATCGAGCTCTTTCTCTACACTTGTGTACAACCTGGCTCAAACTCAATCCAGTTCAAGTGTCGTTTCAAGGAGTATTTCTTGTTCGGAATTGAAAATAGATTCTGTGCGTGTACAGCCTTTACCTTTGGTAGCAACTACCTCATCTTTCCAATTTCAACACCCTTCAGTAGACACCCAATGCCAAGCCAAGTGCTTAAAGTGTAAGAAGTGAGAATACGATAGCTTATCATCTCAAAAAATCAACTTTCATTCATCCATTCCTTCACTCTTTCGCTCCCAGTATTTGGCAACTTGAGCTTCGCCTCCTTTTCAACTCTTGGTTTGGCACTCTCACTCACTCACTATTCCCGTCCTTTCACCGAGAAACATTCAAATTCAAGAAGACCAGCCAACCGTACACACAAAATGGAATAAATATGAAGTTCCTGTGTTATATACTTAAGCATCTCATCCTCAGTAAGAAAGAAGTACATAATATTTATAAGCAGGTACCTACCAATAATCATGAAATGGAGATGGAAAGCAGGCAAGGTGAAATATTCCAAAACGACTGAAGGAACGAACCAACCAAGCTGATTTTTCTGCCACAAAATAGTTTGGGTGAATTGAAATGAAGTTGGTTGGGTGCAGCAGCAGCAGCCTTTTTGGATAAAAATAGAATTCGATAGCGAGAAAAGGAGACAAGTAGTATTGCCGTGTATTGCTCCGGAATGCAATATATGATGATGATGGCGATTATGACATGACCAAGGCTCCTTTCTCATTCCTAAAATGATTCACTCTGCGTGACAATAAAAGCGAATTTAATATCTTATTTTCCCATTTCTCTTCTCTGTCCCAGTTTCTTCGCTTCTTGGAATATTATTGAACGCTTTGAAGCCCGAAATACTCGTCATGTCATGAATATAATGCACTGCAGTAATATATAGCTACAACCTTCATTCTCACTGCTAATTGCACTGATCGAACCAGGAAGTTCTAACTCCAGCAAATTTGTTCCATTGCCAGCTCTACAGATAACGACAAAATTCCCATGCATTATTCAGCGCGCTCAATGCAGTATGATAAAGAGATGCTATCACCGATGCGATTCCTTGCTCGTATACATTTTGGGAAAAGTATGTGTGTTGAGCAAAAGAGAGCGGAAATTTGATAAAGGAGTAAATAACTGAAAATACAAGTGGAGAAGGCCAGTCATCTGAAATGTAGACAGTAGACAGTTTCAAGCAGCGCACTAACTGCTACCTTGTCGGCTTGATCTTGCTTCGTTGCGTCATCAACACGATTTTAGCTCTGTTCTTTATGGATCCAGATAAAATATTTACAAAATGCAGCTAGTAGGTACTTGCAAATTGCAAACGTTGGTGTATTTCGGATCTACGAGTATCATCATAACATACAAAAATTATTTGGATCATCCATTCAGGGATAGCCTCGGATCAGTGTCAGAATACATTATCATTTTCACTCGATCATAATATACCGCTCTTGAATTAGATTCAATTCTCCACGTATTTTTGGGTCGATGCCAATAAACTTCTAGGCTTTTCTCTTTTCCCTTTGATTAAGAAGCCACATGATAGAAACTATCTCTAGCTAACTTTCTTGATTCCGTGTTTTTTCCTACTTATGCCGACTCCTATCATCATATCATATATGACCTCTGATGTCTCGATCTCTTATACAAGTGACCTCTTGCTCAGTGCTTTTTTAGAATATACTCTAGTTAGGATTACTTAGGTATCAAAAAAGCCAAAGAAGGAGAGGCCCCTTTTCGTGCGTTATCTCCCGCGGTTTATTCTTTCTCCATCCTCTGACTTTCTTTTTTTTCTGCAATCTTCTCGAAACACTGTTGCTCAGGACCCTACAACATATGACTGTACACTCATTTACTTCATTCCTGTCCCTTCTTCTTTTCTTCTGCGTTCTACGTTCTCATAATTATCCTTTAACTCTTCGAGTTACGCACGTTACACAACGGATACCTCAAATAAAGCATGTCCACAAAGAAACTCACAAGATGTATAGATTCAATTAACGGAAGGATGGCTAAGCGGCAGGTCAAGAGTGAAATCATGGCAAAGTAAATGTCATGACTGCAGCCACTCACCTTTATCTAACATATATAATATGGTTCTTTATACCATCATTTCTCGTTAATCTCGCAAAACTGTGACTTGCTTTTGTCTGCCTCACTTCTGGGCCTCAATATATAGATATAAAGTGATGTTGAACGAGTAGAGGAAGAACATTTATAGAAAGTGCAAAGCGCACACAAGGCACGAACACTTTTTATATATAAAATCTGTACTTCTTTTCCAGCTGTTAGATTTATTGACTTCGGCCATGGTGAAACCATCGGAAGAAACGGCAGAAAAAAAAGAAAATGAAGAGAGGTGTGCATCAGACAGCCGAAATGAAATTTTCATTCGTATTTTTCAAACTCTCCATCCACTTCCACTTCATTTTTTTGCACAAGACTTGCATACAGTAAGGGTAGTGAGTGTGAATCTAGTTCTACCCCACACTCCTTGAAAGAAAACTACTCTTTTTGTTTTTTTGTGAAGATATTTAAAGATGATGATATGATATGATATCACAGCACACTAGACTTTAGGGCAGCCAGGTAGGTATCACACACGGCTTTTTTCATAATGCTCAATAATCCGGAGATGGGCCTGATTTTTTCCTCTCTTGTGCAACTGGCAAAGAAAAGGCTGGAAGCATTTTTCTCTCCCTTTTTTTCCTCGTATTCCATTTTCCATTCAAATTCTAGCAGAGAATCAGATTTCACTGAATCAGCATAGTCAGAGCAAAGTAACGAACAGAGAATTTTTCGAAAGAGGGACAAAGGAAAGTCAGAGCCAGAGCGAGTTTCCATTTGAACTGTGAGTCTGTAGGCGCTTCTATCTTTCATTGTGGGCATTTTCTCCACAATGTTTAATGTATTAGAGTCGTATGTGGCTCATGACTTTTAAGTACGGTACTCTTATTGTAAGAGCTAGTACTCGCTATATTACAACATATTATCTCATTAGAAAATCTGTACGTAGGGAACCACTCAGTGGACAAGTATCACATCATCAACTTCTCATTCTTCACTTTATGCATCCTTACCATAAGAGCGTAGGCATTATGGACAGATCAGACCAGAGAAAACTCCTGGTCAAGAAAATGCAGCAATATGTCTCAACGAGCAAAAGGGAAGTCGATAGCCTAACGCAATTCCTTTCACAAGGGCTCACGAAGATTAGTGTATCTTTATAATAGAGTTCATTACTGAATATTTATTATCTATAAACTCGATAATTCAATCCTTTCTATTTTATTATATTATAATACAACTCTCACAACCTCTCTCAAACTCCCCTCCCTCCGCTGCGTCCTCCCCCCCCCCTCGTTAACCAGTTTATTTGTATGCTCATTTCCATTTCTTATTCAACAACCAACACTTTTCCATTGCTCCTCCACTCACTACTTTACCTCTGCCTTCTTGTTTTTATATTCCAATATTAGCTGGCCTACCCGCCTTCCTCTACTCTCTTGTGATCCTTTCTCATTTTACATAAGGAAACCAAAAAAAGTTCTTCTAACACCTATGCTCACCATTTGTTTGACGTATAAATTCCTTGTGAAAAAGAAACCTGTCATTAGCTTAGGAATTATTTGAGCTAATTTTGGGACAAATTGCCACTCTCTTTTTTTCTAACAATGAACAGCCACGGGAGTATGTAAATTCTGTTCCATATTTTTCTACATTTTTGTTAAAGAACTTGTCCTTTATTTTACTTTGGTCGAGTCTTTTTTATTTTTTCCGTTCGCCTCATTATTTTTTACTTCTCCTCTTTTTCCACGGACGATAATTGCATTACTGAACGATGGAAGGTGTGATGCGTCAAATCGAGCGCTTTCCTTCTTTTTCGCATCGGATAGCAAGAAAGAAATGATGTGGATACTCTCCGCAGTGCAAAATATCATGATAAAATTGGAAAGTCACTTTCCTTGATAAAAAGGTGCCAATTGAATAAAATCGGAAACGAAGAATTACCAAAAATGAGCGGATGGTAATTGGCGAGGCTCAAAAGGCCTTATAATTACACCTCGCCGTCACTAACCCTTCAAAATACAATGGTAATGCTTAGCCTTGCCTTATTTACCTACCCTACTTCTGTGTGGTTTAAAAGTATAATGCTTTGTCGTCTCGTGACAGGTATGTGGATCGATAGTATTATGAATATGTGGAGACTATATTAACAATTATCTTTCATCTTCGTTTGTTATGTCGTGGCTATAGGATGTGTTCTTTCGATCATAAATAAAGGTCTTCAGAGAACTTCGTTACTCTTCATAGAAGAACAGCATGCATAGGATCACTTAAGATCTCTTATATTTTTCGTTCGCATAGATCAGTGCGTGCAGATCAATGATTCTCGAATGCCGCGCATTAAATTTTTACGGCTTGACCATTTCTTTTTCTATGCATTGCACACGTAGTTGACCCAAAGGTATATTGTCAGACTCGGCAATAGTATTAGGTCTGCACCAATGCCATTTGCCAAATAGAATTTTATGCTACCACTTGTGACTGGATTATTATAAATAGTACATCTGGGGTTGCTCCCACAAGAATGAGGAGAAAATGTCAAGTACGCACCTAGCTTCGATATGTTTAAGGGGTGGCAGAGAAAATTAAGGGGGAGAGGAGGTAGCATATACTCAGCAGAAAAGACCCAAATTATCGTCTTATGTTTCAGTTATATACTTCTTCCACCTCCCCGTGCTATGTTCTGGTCTCCTCTTGCCCATTGTACTCTCGCATACGAATTAATTTGTTAATCATTCAAATTATTCGTCTCACATTTATGAACATGCTTCGTGCCCAGAAAGACTCCTCTTGGAGAATAATCCCAGTAAAGATGGATGAAGTCCCTAAGATACAGTTTTAGTTACTCGCAATCGTAGAAGTCTGGATTTATCTATAGTCCAATTCCTAACAACCCTGCTTAATTACCTTATAGAACTATATGCCATTGGGGTCATTGCCCATTCCAAATATAGTATTTGTCTAAAGTGTCCATGAAAACGACACTCTTAACTCCTGAATAATTTAAATACTCTCGCAAATAGATACAAAGATGCACCCATCGAACAACAGTGTATTTTCAGTTTGTCCCGCTTTCATTCTCCAAGCACTCTTCTTTATTCACGTCTGGGCCCCTCAAGTACCACGTGTATGTTTGCATTACGCGTGTAGTTACTTTTGTTCCCTCTGTTAATATTGCAGAACTCAGAGATTCAGTTTTCTAATCCCGACGTCATTTGTCAGAGTGGTTTGCTCGTTAGTCTAATCCATCTGCAAGCTTAACACACAGTTATAATCCCACTTTTATCTCTTCTATTCTATTTAAAACCTCACAACTTTCGGCCCAACTAGGTAAGTTGCTCGATAGTATACCCTGTTAGAAATATTGATCATTGAACGACAACTCTCGATTATTAGCTTCATCTTCATTTTGAGATAGCCTATAAGGGAGTAGGGATAGATGCACGCAACAACTCGCGCCACATTTTCTCTTCCTATATATTTCATGATCACGATTATAATTTGCTTAGCCTTGTTGTTTCCGACATGCGTAGGAGCCACGAGGAAAATAAGAAGTGTTTAGCATATATTCTTAGCAGTCTTTCCATCTTGAAACGACCTGAGACAACAACCTTGGATAGTTTTACGCAAAAGAAGATTGAGGTTGCAAAGCTTGCATGTGTGAGTACTGAACTGAGCGTGAGTACATCGTCAACAAGCCTAGTTAAACACTCTGGAGTCAAGGAAAGTGGCATAATTTGAGCTGCTTCCCCTTCATATTGGAGCGACACACATAAAATAATAGAGAGCGTAAATGGACCGTTTTGACATGCAATTTAGGAACATCATCTTTAACCAGAGTCACTAGCGCGGAGTGGATGGATGGATGCTTTAGGGGAAAGAGGTAGACGAGAGAGAAAATGGAAGTTGGGCAAACCTAGCCAGGCCAAAACATTCATAACTATTATTTCTATATATAGTCTCTTTTTCTGTCTCCCGTATATTATTTTATCTGAACTACGATACCTTTACTCCACACAAAGTGGCAGACATATTCTTGTCATGTTACGGGATCATGATTAGTAGTCGGCACACTACAGCTCAGTGTCTGTAGTTAGGTTTCCTCTCGTCTACATTTACTCCCCTTCAGGCTTGGTTGGAGTCTGATAGCATTTAGTTCACCGGAAAAAATGTGGAAGGAAGAGAAAGAGAAGAAACTATATGAAAGTATAGGTGGAATTTGCTTTTGTCTGCTGGAGAGCTAGATTGACTTTTAAGTCATCGGATCAACAACAGATCTCATTCACCATTGCCTACATTCTACAGAGGAAAAGTTGTATGCTACGCACCTAAAATCCAAACCAAGCCAGGTAGTTCCTCCATCTTTTCGGGTTTATTCCCAGTAAAGCATCACCAAAGTATTTAAGTTGAGTAGATATGGCGTGTTCTTACTTACTTTTCTTTCCTTTTCATCCTCCAAGGAGTTTTGGGAAAGGAAAACGTCTGTCTGGAACTACTTCGATATCTCGCAGAAACACTAAGTAAATACCTATACAGATTTTCCTGGACGCATTCTCGTTTTTTTTTTTTTTGCAAAACGTGAATTTCGCTCGAGAGCGTCAGACGAAGATGACGCAGCCAACCTTGAGTTAGGAGGATGAACTAGATTGCACAGTTTCTTTTATATGGGAAAAAAGAAGAATAAAGTACTTGTAGCGAAGATTTACTTTCTTTATATACTTATTTCGATCCAAAAAACTATCGATCTATTATTTATCTGTTTCAGCTGCCCATTTTGCATCCTTCAGTGCCCTTTGTAGCGAGTAGGATGTTGTAGAGATGAAATACTGCGTGGAAAGAGGATTTCAACGCTCCTTCACGCATTCTAAGAACTCCTCATACTGTGACCGGAACGTAAGCTTTCTTTGTTGGAATGGCTGCGAAAAGTAGGAGGATGTGTGAAATTAGATACACAAAGCGGAGCGGAAACTACTACCCTAGTGATTCACGGCAACAGATACATAGTATTCATGTAGGGAGTCTTACGCAAACAAAATTCTGCTTTCCCGTAATTGTATTTCCTGTAATAATCCCATTAGGCACTATGAAGGCTGCTGGCCAATCTCTGATTTATTTTCATTTCCTGTTTTACTACAATGGACGTATGCTTTTTTACTCTAACTAAGAGAGAAAGTGATTGTACCTAGTGCTGCTGGGAGTATATGTACTTTTACCTATCTACACGTTGAATAATACGATTCGTTTTAGTTTACAGTAGGTTCATACGCTCATACATAATATCCACAAAATTAAATTTAGCAGGTAGCTCTAATAGCCACTGGAGTCAACTCCTCTGTTTTATTTTGAAATCATCAATGGACATGTTCTTTTATCGCAAATAGTCATCCTCCACACACGTATACGTTGGTAGGCAAAGCATGCTCGAAACAGTAAAGCATTTTAGGAAAGCAAAGTGCTGCATATTATCATATTTATTTCATCATGAACTTCAGGGTATCATTCTATAGTCTAGACTAGACTTTTTTGGAGTTTTAAATTTCCAATTTAAAAGTGGAGACTCTCTCAACAGTCATTCCAATCCAGAAGCAAACCTCACAATTAGAAAAGCAATTTATTACATTGTTGACTTCTCTATTTGTTCAAGAACCAGTAGTAGTATTATTTTTCATTTCTCCAAAAGAATAAATGACCAGTACCTATCTTTTGTTGTGACATGACATGAATAATAACAAACCGATTGATATTGATTGATTCATTGCATGCTAATATAAACGTTGCATTATTTGTTTTCTAAAGGATGACAACAAGCAAACGCTGCTTGAAGTTGATTCATATGGCACGTAACAGTGTCAGTGGAGGAAACTATAACAAACCAATATTTTCCAACCATAAGCATAACATGATCATTCAACTTGACATTTCATTCGTCTTTTTCATTTCGTTTCAATCTACCAAAGGATGAAGGACAGCACCACTCTTATCATCAACCAGACAGACATAATGTATGCCACGCCACATGTTATGCACCCTATTTACGTAACATGATTTTAGGGGAAAAATCTGTCAGAAACGAAAACGAGTTGGTTCATTTCATACTATCTATATTTAGATTAGAATGACAAATGTTCACAAAAAAACTATATTGTTTAGTGAGTCTCAACTTCATTATCATTTATCAGTTGAACTATATATCAGGCTACGCATACACAAATAGTGTGCACGCACACACCTTAATCTTGAACAAATATGAATTATGGGAGGGAACAGAACCCCTTTTCATTATTAGAGAAAAACTGCTCCATCGATAAATTACAATGTCACTTTACTGAAAGCTAGAGAAGAAAGGCGATGTTGTCAATGCTATTCCTCCCCTGATGATCGACTGAGTTGAGCTGAAGACAATGGGCTCATTCCCAAAAAATGTAGTTACACCAGAATGTCGACAATGAAGAAAAAGTTGGGAGGAAGTGGTGGAAATAAGTTGTTCGGACTTTCTTACAAGTCTATATCAGCAGCAAAGTGAGCTGACTAGCGATACCGCCAAGGATAGGATATAGAACATGGCCTCCCACGTCGAAAATCGGCTCTGTAAGCGGGAGACCACACGAGGAGCTGTAGTGAATAAGAAAAAGGGAAAAAGTTGACTTGCTAGTTGGAATGTTGGAAACCTTGTAGTAGTTCGGTACAAAGACAAAGAGTGTGCCATGTCTGCTCAGGAAGAAAGGAGGTAAAAGGGCAGAAAGCACGATGCATTTGTCAAAGAGAGGTGACCCAGATGAAAGGTATTATATTCGACTCAACTCCTTCTCTTCCCATGCTATTTTTCATTTCTGCTTTCTCCCTAGATCGGGGTCTAGGAATATTCAAGGTAAAATTTATTGCGAGTTCGAATGAGCCAGCGATGAGTTTTCTCCTTCCTCAGACGACAGTTGTCTCTGACATGTTTCTTACCAAGTGTGGAACATGTAACAGGAGTAAATGGAATGTAAAAACTTGCCACTTTATCAATCATTGATTTCCTGGAATAATGAAACGGAATATTCACTTTCTTTTCAAGTGTTAGGATGTGTAGGTTACTTTCCTCATTACGAAATGAAAAAGTGGGATTATTTTTATAGCCAAAAAGCCGCCAGTTTCATGAAATAATTGGAGAATTTTCCTTTCATTTTGTTTTCTATAAGTACTCATTTTTCTTCATTTGTCAGCAATGGAGAAAATCCTCCGGAAAGAGGATTTCAAGTATTTAGTAACCGGTAGCATGATATTAGCAATGAAAGATGACGAAATTAGAGGAAACTGTTGAAATCACGTTGCCATTATAAAAATAACATGCACCTGCAAAGTCAAACTTGCATTTGCGTCACCAACTATGATAAAAGATATTTGGAAATTGCAAAAGTAAAAAGTTTGCAAACAACTTTATCCGCTTTTCGCTGGAGAACTAAATATAAAGCAGTGTAAGCCTTTCTTTCTTGGCAAACTAAGCCATTTGCCGTTTGCACTCTAATCTCATGTGGATGGGCGGATTTGATGGTCATAAAATGTGCAATATTTGCACAGGGAAACAGGGAATATTAGTTGCATAACTGGTATATTTATGACAACTCAAAATGATGGTGAAAACCAGACGTTAAAAATGAAAAAAAGCACAGAAGCCATTGAAATGCAAAAAAATAGCATATAGCAGTCCATCTTATTTTTACTTCTGCCCATTACATTTCAGGGTATTATTAAGCTCCGCTTTGATATTAATAATGGAGCCAGTCATTGGAGAAAGTTGAGTAAAGAATAGTTTGAGAGGAAAGATGATGCACTTTCTCCACTCGACTTTCCTTCCTTTCATCACCAGCAACCAGGACCAGAGAGCAGGTTCGGAGAGCCCCAGACGTTTATTCGGTGTCCATTATTCACGCTCTACAAACTAGCTGGGAGGAAGAGGAGACCAAGCTGGTCTGGTAGACGTTAGAAGATAAAGTTTTAGCGTTCATCTTAGCTAAGTAGATGGATGGTTCTCGCAGACGTATTTCAACATGTTTACGATATTAGCCGTATATTACATGAGAAAAGGAGTAAAAAAGCTCGAGTCCATTAGTTAGAAAAACAAAAAAATATCCTCGAATGAAATCATCTCTCAAAAGGGAATTTTCACATGTTTCTCCAGCTTATTGAGAGAAAAGCTAATGTCTGCCTCCTATAAACTACTCTTTCATAATAATGTTATATATGGCCACTCGTCCTCTCGTCATTAGAGAATTATGGATGTACGTACTTTAATCTAATGTTGCTCGCACTTGCACATCCTCAGAAGAAGCAAAGAGTCTATTTGCTCAATTACTTCATTACTGACATCATTAACAGCCCTTTTCAATGGAAATATTATCAAGGGACAAAGGATAGAGAAAGGCTTTTATACTTAAGTACTTTCCACATAAAATCCATCCTATTCATATATATTCTCTTTCAGTGGCATTAGCAGCAATACCATCTTATTTTTATGGGAACACAAACAAATGAAAGGAAATACAGTTTTCAAAAGGGAGCTAATAGGTTTATGTGCTCCAAAGTCAGGTATACGAAACTAAATAGGATTTACAAAATGGGCTCTGGCAAACTGTTGACTTCAGTTTTTGGAAACCTTTCAAAATGAATTTCACATAATATTACTATAAAGTGAATACTTTGCTGAAACGAAAGACAGTTTTTGTGTTTGTTGCAAAAAGGAAACTTTTAAATGGGGAGGAAGGTCACTACAATAAGTGAGCTTTTTAAAGGGACTCCTGCTCCTGCATTTCAATTCTGGTGGAATGAAAAGAAGAAATAACTTGTGTTTTAGGAAGCCTCCCTACTTTTCATAGAAATGATGAGGACGATGATGAATGTTATGGTAGATTTAGATGGATGTTGCTTTTATTTTGCAAAAGATTAATGAAAGCGGACGAGAAAGTTTGTTTAGTGGTATGTAATTGCGTTGCGTTGTTTGTTCCTGCTTTTTATGGAAAAAAGTGAAAGTGGGGAAAAGAGAGAAATTAAATTTTTGTACTTTTTTACTTACTTTTTACTCTTAAAAACGTAAACATTTTGTTTCGTCATAACATAACATTGTTTATTTATTCAGTCATCAAGTTTTGCAAAAACGAAATAAGCATCTACGCAATTTTGGAGAGTGGCAAGGGTAGATTGAATTTGAAATGGGATGTTAGTTGGGAAATTGTTCATAGTTTAGCGTTTGTTCCAAGGTTTCCCAAAATATTTGTTGAATAATTAAATTTGTTTGTACCTCCGACTTCTTTGGAAAACAAATTTAATTTTGAGAAATTTTCTGACGTCTACGTGTACCAAACTATCTCGTTCTAATGAAATTTCCAGGGGTTCTGATGTCAGTAAGTTTTTCCAAATATAATTATTGTTAACTCGAATACGAATGGATGGATGGATCTTTTGTTTGAGTGATGGTGCTTGTTATATTTGATGAGAAATTTCAAATACACCAAAACAAAAACAACTATTACATACATTTGTAAAAGTTTCAAGGAAGAAATATAAATAGACAATATATAATTGAATTCATTTAATCTACTTAAATGTTCGTCTCGACTCCCATTATCATGGGGGTAGTTGAGAATTTAAGTCTATTTTTTACCCATGAGCTTATTCTGTCCCAATGAATATTTACGGATGAATCATTTAAAAGTATTTTGTTACGCATAGCAGAAAATAATAATTACAAGGCTTTTACACGGAAATTACATGCATTTGCAAACATCAAAACCAGGTACAGTCCCATCTATTTATCAAAATTAATAGGGAATGATCCTAAACCGCCACCAAGTTCCCAACCAACTCAAATTTAATATATTTAGTAACAGCAAAAATTACACACCTCTTCAGAAATTTTGAATTCCAGTAGTACACCAGGTTTGGATCCATTCACCTACGACCCCTCCTGACCATGACTCCGTCACCAATATTTAATTTCTCTTCTCCCATTTCTCCACAATCAACCAGTCATTGATGTGGTACGTGGTACTGTTACTTCCCTGTTTCATTCTCCAGTAAGCTTACGTTTTAAAGAATGCCTTTGATTTACTCCCCATCCCTTTCCTCACAACAGACATACAGTTGTGCTTTTGTGTATGAGTTGACGACCCATCGCATTACATAATGCAACGATGTACAACAATATACTCTTAGTCTTTGCTGTCGTCTGTGTCTACTTTCACCTTTTCAATCCACTTAGGACCCTGCACACTGTCATTTTGTCAGCGCAAGCTCCACATCACATTCCCATCACAGTCAACCCGCAACCACAAGTCCATTAGAGTAATGAAATAGCTTTCCTCACACAAGGAGCTTGACAATATTCACGAAATAAAGCTACCTACACATTACCGCATCAAGGACCTTTCCATTCAATTCTGGGTGAAATTCCTTTGACTTTCCCCTAGAAAAATGTGTGCATACACATCACACACATCACATCCCTAGCTATTGAAAACAGTTTTCTTTTTCCGAGAAATTTTCATAAACGTTTTCTCTCTGACAGAATGTATTATGCATATAGCACACCACTGAATATAATATGCCTAGATAGAAGACAGCAAAGCAGCATTGTTTATTATTATGCAGACATAAAGTTATACTATCGCATCAAGTCAGTATCATCACAATATATTCGTCGTCATCATATTTCCATTCTTATCCATATAATCTCCCTCTTCACGGGAAGTCTCAAGGTTCCAACTAAATCATCCATGTCATTTCCATCATTTCATTTTCATAATATTAATATACATCATAAAGCTGCTGCTCCTCTTTTTCCCTCTCACAGAGAGTAAATACAAAAAGGGGAGATACGAAAGGCCACAACTTTTTTCTGTGTGAGATGAGATGAGATGAAATGAAGAGCTCTTTTTTTCTGCCAAGCAAAAAGGCCCATCTATTCTTCACATTGGGCTTCCCAATAAACTTTTTGCTGGATAAGACCCAAGAAACGACCTTTTGCATTATGAGTTTGGCACTGGCAATTTCCAGCCTTCTCCCATTCCTTCATCAAAACACAAAATATGTGTTTTTTGCGTACACAATGGATTTTTTTCTTTTCTTGATTTACTCCCATCCGGTTTGACTTGACAAGAAGAAGTGTTAGTCTTTATTGGAGAGAGCGTGATTGCAATAAGAAGTAATGTACCAAAATTTCATTCAATTTATCATAAATTCATGAACTATACGTAAACGTCTGGCATTATCTAAAAAGAGAAAGTTTGGGAAAGTCAAGGCCCTCGAATAATACATTCTGACTTTCTCCAGCTGCTTTCAGCTTGAAGGTGATAGACTGCCACGTTGAATTTGTACCGTCATAAATTCCCTTTCATTTATAAAGATTTTTGTTCTGAAACCATATTATTACTATTCCGAGTGGACAAATATAGCTGGATTTTTTCACAATGAGAAAATAAACAGATTAAACTCAAATCAATCATATTTTTCCATTCCCAATTTATATACCAAACCAATTGGCCTCGTTGTAATTAATCCTCATCCATTTTCGCTTTCATCTTTAGCCCACACCTACGCAGCAGAATCATATCTCACTTTATTCCCCAAACTATTTCATAACAAAATTTTTTCCTATCCTTAAGATAAAAGAAAGTCTTCTGACACAAACATACCGTTCCTATTTCTTTTTCTTTCCTGATGTTGGAAAACCCACAAAAATGATAAAAACAAACTGTAATATATGTCACTTTCCCCTCACGGCATTTTCATCTTTGCTTCACTCCCAAACCAGAATTACGGATGAAACGAAGTTGAGTGTGTGAAACGGTGAAACAACTCGTCTGTCTCCATATATTTTGTGTTGACTCTATTTTTGTCACCGGAATGCCCATAACCGTATTACATACAAAAGTTCACTTTTACCACAAAACTCCAACCACATGGGTAGTATATGGGGGAAAACATGACTAAAAACTTTTTCAATCAACCTCAAAAAAAACTTTCTGTTCTGTTTTTTACTTGATCTCCAAACAAGTTGTTTGTTGAGCTATATCTGTATTCATGCTTTTACTTTTATGCACATTTTATATTACCTCCATCGTACATTATGGGTTGATGTTGATATACATTCATAGATCATTGTCCCAGCTCAAACTCTCTCTCCCACAAGTAAACATACAATGCCTTCAACAATTTTTTGCTTATCTCCTCTCCTCCTTCTCTCTAAGAGGTTAGCCGAGAGACAGGAATGTGTGTATAAGTGCATTTTTCCTCCTTCTTTTCTCCCGGTGATCGTAAAGTCGTAACCGTATGTCATTTGTCAACTGGGTTGGCAGACGATTGACAACACTGTACTACAACTACATACTTTTTACACGCGATGCTCAAAGGAAGAAAAGCCCAGACGAGCACCATGCCGATGCTAGTGGCCCACAAGTTATTTCCGCCTTTTCAAAATGTAATATCATCTTGGAAGAGTAGTGCATGTAGTATGTCCTCCTCAAAAATGTTTTCAACTACTAGTCTACTTATTGCAAACGACTGAAACTTCCATTCATTCATAATGCTACATTCTTATACTATAGATGTATGGTGAGCTCATAACGTTTAAAAAGTAGGTAAAAATCTTGCTCCTTGAAAGCAAGTTTCACATGTACCTAAAATGTTGTTTATCATCATATCCCATATCGTATCACCAAATCGATATGAATATATATATGCATGTAGTTTTCACTTGGGAGTTTCTTCAACACACACTATTTTTCCTTTCTCTACTTTCATGGGCATGTAACAGCCACAATGAATCATGTCACTGTCGCCGATGAGTAGAGGACGGGAAAAGAGTGAAAGTGAATGTTACGTTAGGTTACGTCCAGGGAGTCTATTCCATAGACACAATATTTGATTGGAGTCGAGCCTTTCTCGATCGTCGTCATCACCATGATCATTCCACACACATAAAAGTGAAATGAGCTGAAGCTAACACTGCAGCCCGCCTGTATATAGGCAGCTGGCTATTATTGTATGACGGGCTAAGAAATGAATTGCTTCAAATGGGCCGTTCCTTCATAAAACTTGCAATTTATATACATTTTCCAAATTAAAAAAATGGTTGCCATTTTTCTCTCGACTCCACTCCACTCCAATGCAAACTCGTCAGAAGGTTTGGTGAGCATGAAGAAAAGGAATGACAAAGCCAATGTAACTTAACAGAGGATACGTCGGCATGGGAAATTATTGATATTTTGTATACAGGGTGGCTGGTAACATGTACGGCATTAACAGCACTTTTGGCAAAACTGTCACTTTTTTCATTTGCCCCCAATTTGCCCCCAGAAGTAAATCAGAATGCAAATGTAGCTGTAGGAAACTATTTATTTTTCATGTCATGTCACTCGATCGGAAATCATGTCTGATGTGCTCTAATCAGCTTATATATTAATTGTCTTGCAACATGTAAAGGATAGATCCAAAATGTACAGAACATCTATACATAAAATAATCGGAATACCGAGGAGCACTAAAATAAGTTGTCTTTACATTTAAATGCGCTCTGACTGTTCAAAACGCAACTTAAGGATTGGCATATGCATTCTTTTTTATTTTACCAACTATGCATAATGTTAATTGTTGTGTTTGGAAATTCCGTTAATTAAACCATTCTTAATGGAAAACTGCAATTTTATGGTATTTGAAAGAAATGATTTAGACTTTTCTCTGAGTATGAAACTTCTATTCTAACTCTTTATGTCCTTACTAATTCACTAAAATAACAAAAATTGTTGCTGCTTACAATTTTAAATAGTTCTGCTTTGATTTCAAATATATTACTATATGCAGGAAAGCTGTGGAGCTATCAGCTATCACACTCGACAGCCGACGGTACAAAGTGCATTTGAGATAAAGAAAATTCGAACATTTTGTAGTCAGAACGAGCTGAAAACTGCACTTTATGGGCAAAAACCTAATCATAAACTAACGTACAAATTGCAAAAAATTAAAGCTAAATTCATTAACCAAATATTGTTAATTGAAATTAAGATTGATTGAGTTTACGAAACCTGCTGGGATGGAAGTCTGATGGAAATTGATATTATATTTCAATAGTTCATTCATGAAAATTTGCTTATTCAGACCATTGGTAGTGAATGATATGCATTTATGACATATACACGTCAAATTCACTCTGCACTACATAAAAGAATGAGACAGACAGTTGTACATAATATTCGCATCATGTTGGTAAACCACGTCTACAAAAAAAAGTGCTCGTTTTGAAATATTTCGTTTAAGGCCCAATGTATTTAAACAGACGTATACAGGCTGGCGTTACTGTGAAGGCTTATAATGTATGGCCTTAACAACGAAATATTCCAAAACGAGCACTTTTTTTTTTGTAGCGTGGTTTTACCAACATGATGCGAATATTATGTACAATTGTCTGTCTCATTCTTTTATGTAGTGCAGAGTGAATTTGATGTGTATATGTTATAAATGCACATCATTCACTAAATGGTCTCAATAAGCGAAATTTTCATGAATGATGTATTGAAATATAATATCAATTTCCATCTGACTTCCATCCCAGCAGGTTTCGTAAACTAATCAATCTTAATTTCAATTAACCAAACTGAAAGGAATTTTAACACGAAGTAAACAGAAATGTGTAGTTAATTAGCTTTTAGGATATTGTAGGTTAAAATATTTTGCAATTTGTACGTTAGTTTATGGTTAGTTTTGCCCATATACTGCAGTTTTCAGCCTTCTGACTACAAAATGTTCGAAATTGGCTATATCTAAAGTTCGAATTTTCTTTACCTCAAATGCACTTTGTACCGTCGGCTGTCGAGTGTGATAGATAGCTCCACAGCTTTCCTGTATATAGTAATATTTTGAAATCAAACAGAACTATTTAAAATTGTAAGCAGCAACAATTTTTGTTATTTTAGTGAATTAGTAAGGACATAAAGAGTTAGAATAGAAGTTTCATACTCAGAGAAAAGTCTAAATCATTTCTTTCAAATACCATAAAACTGCAGTTTTCCATTAAGAATGGTTTAATTAACGGAATTTCCATACACAATAATTAACAATACGCATAGTTGGTAAAATAAAAAAGAATGCATATGCCAATCCTTAAGTTACGTTTTGAACAGTCAGAGCGCATTTAAATGTAAAGACAACTTATTTAGTGCTCCTCGTATTCCGATTATTTTATGTATAGATGTTCTGTACATTTTGGATCTATCCTTTACATGTTGCACGACAATTACAATATACTGATTAGAGCCATCAGACCATCAGACGTGATTTCCGATCGAGTGACATGACATGAAAAAATAAATAGTTTCCTACAGCTACATTTTGCATTCTGATTTACTTCTGGGGGCAAATTGGGGCAAATGAAAAAAGTGACAGTTTTGCCAAAAGTGCTGTTAATGCCGTACATGTTACCAGCCACCCTGTATACAAAAATATCAAATTTCCCATGCCGACGTATCCTCTGTTAAGTTACATTGCACCCACTCAATTGCTTTTCATGCATGTGTGTTTTACGCTTCGCGATGAATCCAACCACCTCACATATACATTGGTATTTTTATTGCTACCCAAATATACAGAATTATCCTATCCGAGCTTGTATTTATGGTTGTGGAGGTATTTATGGCATCGTATCTCAGTCATTCTGTTCACTGTTCCCTTTCTTTATTGAGCTGAATGAGTACACATGTATACAAATGCACATTATACCCGATTGAACATGAGCTCCAACATTGGTTTACCAGTTAACTTAATTTACTTAAGTACAAATCTCATTTCCCCCTAGGAATCATCCTGAAAGCGATGTGGATATATTTGTGGCTCTGAAATTGCGACATTTTCCACTGCATCATTTCCTCCTTTCCTCCAAATATGTAGGGGTTTAATACACTCCACTCCGCAACTACTTCTTCTGGACTAGATGAATTTGAGAGATGCATTGCATTGTCTGCCAGATCTCCGTAAACTGTGCTTACTTGGAAATATTCTGGAGCACGCAACTTGTAACTAACAACGGTAGCTGAGGGCTTCAGGCTGTGAAAAGTTAGAGGAGATATGTACGTACATTTCAGACTACGGACAGGCAGTTATACTTTGGAATAATCCTCAAGAGTTACATTTGTTAGATGTTACTTTGCTTTGTGGCTCATGTGTATTTACTTTACCACATGACGTATTAAAGTTAAGCCAAAATTGATGTACTTTTAGGAGAAACCAAATATACCACAGCGTCCTATTCAAGTTACACACACAACAGTACCGACAAACTTTGACTAGTTTTTGAAATGAAGAATCCAATTATAGATGAAAGTATCATTCAGAAAGAAACACATACAAGTTTCTTAAATACCCTTTTCGAGATTTGAACATCCTACAAACTTTCTCCTGTTTGTCAACGCTCCATTCTGACGAGGTAAAACAACTACTGCTATCCACGAATAATAATATCGATGTACACAAGCACAGTTTCAATATTAAAGACGTTGTGTTATCAAGTTGTTGTTTCTATTTATTTGTGAACACCCAACTTTCATTTATCTCGACTGAGTTGCACTTGTCTACATCGTGTGAAGATGTACTCGACGATAAGTATACGACCTACGGTAGTCTATCATCGGTTGACCAACTCGATAAACAAATGTATTATTTCAGAGTGGTACTCAAAGTTTCACGATGTAAATGTAGGTTAATTCTTTATTTCTTCGATTTTTCTGCTCCTTGTCCAGTGTGATAAGTTGAGAAAAAAGGTGGATGAAAAAGTAATATGAGCAAATTCCGTCCTGCCTTTTTTATTTCCATCCAAAGGCTATAAAAGGGAAGGAATGGTGAAAGTGAATGACTTTTCCCAGCCTGTCACAACGTATGGGAAAGTAGGGCTGGCTCACAATTTATTTACTACCTTATCTCTCTACCCGTGAAGAAACTAGATAATCCTAATGGTTCCTCAAATTGCAGATAGTGCTTTGTACTATGACCTGCAACATCATCATTTGTAGACAACATAAAATCCAATCTTTGTGTACACATATCCACGCGGAGGTAGTTACACATGTACTATTAAATGTACCGTTATGTGCATGTGATGTCCGTATAGGTTGTTCCGTCCAAAAAGAAATGGACAATAAAACAAAGAGTAAGATTACTTCCGAGAAAGGAAGATGGGCCTGATATTTGAAAGTAGTAATGATACATCTTCGTTTCTCGTTTCATGGCCAAGCAAAACAAAAGTAAATGGGTTTGTGTTACTCTCTGCAGCTTTCTTCGCTACATAAAATTACACGAGGACCTACGTTGTGTGTGCATGATGCATGTAGGTTACAAGTGTCAAAAACTTTATCGGTATAAGTGAATTCGGGGGACTAGCAAACAAAATAAATAAAATTATCCTCTTGCATCTCATTCTACCTACGTATATAGCATCTCATTTTACATTTTAGCATAATAGCTTCGTAAAAGTGTGAAAAAAAGCACGTGGTTGGTTCCCAAAACGTACATTTCATATAAATTTCAGTGAGAAAATTTGTTCGTCCTAATCCAATCTCATTTTCTTACCACTACGACTCCACTGTAATGGTGAGATTACACCACATGCTTTTTTTCACACTTTTACGAAGCTATTATGCTAAAAATGTAAAATGAGATGCTATATACGTAGGTAGAATGAGATGCAAGAGGATAATTTATTTATTTTGTTTGCTAGTCCCCCGAATTCACTTATACCGATAAAGTTTTTGACACTTGTAACCTACATGCATCATGCACACACAACGTAGGTCCTCGTGTAATTTTATGTAGCGAAGAAAGCTGCAGAGAGTAACACAAACCCATTTACTTTTGTTTTGCTTGGCCATGAAACGAGAAACGAAGATGTATCATTACTACTTTCAAATATCAGGCCCATCTTCCTTTCTCGGAAGTAATCTTACTCTTTGTTTTATTGTCCATTTCTTTTTGGACGGAACAACCTATACGGACATCACATGCACATAACGGTACATTTAATAGTACATGTGTAACTACCTCCGCGTGGATATGTGTACACAAAGATTGGATTTTATGTTGGTCTACAAATGATGATGTTGCAGGTCATAGTACAAAGCACTATCTGCCAATTTGAGGAACCATTAGGATTATCTAGTTTCTTCACGGTAGAGAGATAAGGTAGTAAATAAATTGTGAGCCAGCCCTACTTTCCCATACGTTTGTGACAGGCTGGGAAAAGTCATTCACTTTCACCATTCCCTTCCCTTTTATAGCCTTTGGATGGAAATAAAAAAGGCCAGGACGGAATTTGCTCATATTACTTTTTCATCCACCTTTTTTCTCAACTTATCACACTGGACAAGAGCAGAAAAATCGAAGAAATAAAGAATTAACCTACATTTACATTCGTGAAACTTTGAGTACCACTCTGAAATAATACATTTGTTTATCGAGTTGGTCAACCGATGATAGACTACCGTAGGTCGTATACTTATCGTCGAGTACATCTTCACACGATGTACACAAGTGCAACTCAGTCGAGATAAATGAAAGTTGGGTGTTCACAAATAAGTAGAAAACAACAACTTGATAACACAACGTCTTTAATATTAAAATTGTGCTTGTGTACATTGATATTATTATTCGTGGATAGCAGCAGTTGTTTTACCTCGTCAGAATCGAGCGTTGACAAAACAGGAAAAAGTTTGTAGGATGCTCAAATCTCGAAAAGGGTATTTAAGAAACTTGTATGTGTTTCTTTCTGAATGATACTTTCATCTATAATTGGATTCTTCATTTCAAAAACTAGTCAAAGTTTGTTGGTACTGTTGTGTGTGTAACTTGAATAGGACGCTGTGGTATATTTGGTTTCTCCTAAAAGTACATCAATTTTGGCTTAACTTTAATACGTCAGTGTGGTAAAGTAAATACACATGAGCCACAAAGCAAAGTAAACATCTAACAAATGTAACTCTTGAGGATTATTCCAAAGTATAACTGCCTGTCCGTAGTCTGAATGTACGTACATATCTCCTCTAACTTTTCACAGCCTGAAGCCTCAGCTACCGTTGTTAGTTACAAGTTGCGTGCTCCAGAATTATTCCAAGTAAGCACAGTTTACGGAGATCTGGCAGACAATGCAATGCATCTCAAATTCATCTAGTCCAGAAGAAGTAGTTGCAGAGTGGAGTGTATTAAACCCCTACATATTTGGAGGAAAGGAGGAAATGATGCAGTGGAAAATGTCGCAATTCAGAGCCACAAATATATCCACATCGCTTTCAGGATGATTCCTAGGGGGAAATGAGATTTGTACTTAAGTAAATTAAGTTAACTGGTAAAACCAATGTTGGAGCTCATGTTCAATCGGGTATAATGTGCATTGTATACATGTGTACTCATTCAGCTCAATAAAGAAAGGAACAGTGAACAGAATGACTGAGATACGATGCCATAAATTACCTCCACAACCATAAATACAAGCTCGGATAGGATAATTCTGTATATTTGGGTAGCAATAAAAAATACCAAATGTATATGTGAGGTGGTTGGATTCATCGCGAAGCGTAAAACACCACATGCATGAAAAGCAATTGAGTATATGCAATGTAACTTAACAGAGGATACGTCGGCATGGGAAATTTGATATTTTGTATACAGGGTGGCTGTAACATGTACGGCATTAACAGCACTTTTGGCAAAACTGTCACTTTTTTCATTTGCCCCCAATTTGCCCCCAGAAGTAAATCAGAATGCAAAATGTAGCTGTAGGAAACTATTTATTTTTTCATGTCATGTCACTCGATCGGAAATCACGTCTGATGGCTCTAATCAGTTTACATATTATAATTGTTTTGCAACATGTAAAGGATAGATCCAAAATGTACAGAACATTTATACATAAAATAATCGGAATATCGAGGAGCACTATAATAAGTTGTCTGTACATTTAAATGCGCTCTGACTGTTCAAAACGTAACTTAAGGATTGGCATATGCATTCTTTTTTACTTTACCAACTATGCGTATTGTTAATTATTGTGTATGGAAATTCAGTTAATTAAACCATTCTTAATGGAAAACTGCAGTTTTATAGTATTTGAAAGAAATGATTTAGACTTTTCTCTGAGTATGAAACTTCTATTCTAACTTTTTATGTCCTTATGGATTCACTAAAATAACAAAAACTGTTGCTGTTTACAATTTTAAATTTTAGTTCTGTTTAGATTTCGAAAATATTACTATATACAGGAAACCTGTGGAGCTATCGACTCGACAATCGACGGTACAAAGTGCAATTGAGGTAAAGAAGATTCGAATTTTCGATATAGCCAATTTCGAACATTTTGTAGTCAGAAAGGCTGAAAACTGCAGTATATGGGCAAAAACTAACCATAAACTAACG
>LJIJ01002217.1:0-29825 GCA_001718145.1 Orchesella cincta
GCAGAATATTGCTGTCCTGATGTCAATTACGTCATACTCATTAGTAATGAGATCATTACTAATAAATTTGATTTTTTGAATATTAAAATCCTTACAAATGCATTTAAAACTTCACTGCCTTCATGTGATGGTTAGAAATTATTTGTAATATTAATCAAGTTCGTCATCGTTTGTTGAATCCCGATATTTATTTCGAAGCTGAATTTGTTTACATGTAAATGTTTCTCATATGCTCATGTAACATGCTCTTTCAACATCGCATCCCAAAAATTATTGAAAATATTGAGAAGAAAAAGGTGGTTGTGTTACAAGATGGTTGCTGCAAAAGTATTAAAAAATATATCACATATATTTTCATGATTTACTTTAAGAGCTGTTTATAGTTAAAACTGAAGAGAATGTTTAAATATATCTGTCTCGAACGTTAATTGTAATTTGGGCAGTGAGTAATGCAGTCTTTTCTATTTCACTTGCAGCTACGACGAGGGTAATCGAAGTCCAATTCAGTTGGTGGTTTGGGTTTATCCGACCTGATAATATGGTATGCACAATTTTGTTGCAGATCAAAGTTTTAATTTGTAAGCAGGGAGCTGTGCTTGTAGAATTTCTGATGTAAAACCCAAAAACTGAAAAAACGAATTAAATGATGATAAAATTTCAGCTGCAATGGAATGATAACTTTAGGTGGGATTTGATTACAGTGCCATGATGAAATTCGTCCATTCACAGTTGGGTGTAGGTAGATTCAATACGAAAAAAACTTCATTCCAATCATTGTCGTCTTCTAAAACCACAAATGCCTTTTACCTGTGTTGTTTCATGGTAATCCAGAAACCTGGAATATATAATTTAACTGGTTATTTATTCAACTTGCATTTAAACGAACGAGGCTGAATTGGCTCGCTGAAGTGAAGTCTACAAGCTTATCATTCATGATGTTCTGGAAGGGTATGGGCATTCGATTAGATACACGTCACGGAGCTTAATTAAACAGTATCAATTTTATCTTGGAAAACAGTACTTACGTTTCATTAAAGGTTCTGTTCTTCGTTGTTAATTATAAACTTGTTTCAACATAAATAAAACATAAAATCTTCCAATACAAAAGTGTTTGTATCCCTGACTAACTAACATTGTAAAATCACGATTGAGGAGTGAGTAGGTATTTCATTCTCGCCGTGCCCCAAGTTTGTGCTGCACTTTGGAAGAAGAGGTGAGTAAGAAGCAACAATAACAAACTATATAACAGTCAAATACACTTTTCAAACAATTGTAACGAAGGCTTTGTGTTGCATTATCCAGCAAAAGTTTGAAAACCAAAGACTGAAGAACCAAATCAATACGAAATCCTGCTGATGGGATAAACTAGGTATCCAAGTACCGAGCTAATTAATGCTTGAAGTCGAACTTTTTCATGTTCCTATAATTTATAACAAACCATGCAAGTTCAAGAAACCAGTGTTTTACTTCCAGGATCAGTAATAAAATAATATGAATATTGGGGCAACCCTGTACAATACCGATATTTATTTCTTATTTTTTTGTTGACTAAGCAATCAACACTTTTATTCTTTAATTACTGGAATCAAGCCATTCCTTATTATTTTGCTCTGCAATATAGGATGATCACTGCAGCGGTTTTCCAAGTAAATGTTATTTCTCGACGCACCCCCACAGATAAATATCAGTCGTGAATGGACTAGTCGGATAGTTCTCTTTTTATGTTTTTACGTCGGGGTTTCTAGACAAGTGTCCCTTCCATTTATGTATGAATATTTTCGAAGTAGCAATATGTATGTATGGTTGCACTGCACAGCAGCAACATATCCCATCGTATATCAAATTCCTGCATCAAGAATATTGTATAATATTACATACATGTCAAAGTTAGAGGAAGCCATATATTCTCTCAAAAGTACGTCTAGGAAATGCAAGATATATAAATTTTAGTGGCACTTAAATTTTTGACGGCCACGATGAACAATGAGAAAATCGAAAAATGTATGAACGCATAACGAGCGGTTTCATAAAGAACTAGGGATTGCCCATAAGTTAACGGAACTGGCGTAATTTAGCTGTAGTTTCCATAAATATGGATTTTCTGAATTCATTTTTTGCACACAGATAGACAATTTTCTAAGCTACATACTAATATCCGGAAGAGCCCTCCAAACCCTTTGGTAGCTGTAGAGCGAATCATTTTTGAACATGCTCCATTAGAGCTTTTTCGGACGTTTTTCCAACTTCCTTCGACATTTTTGGCCAAATCTGCTGGAATTTATGAACACTTTTTGGTTCATCCTCTTGCTGCAAGTACCAACTCTTGCAAATTGCAAAAAAAGATTCAATTTCTCGATCCTGGGGAAAGTTTTGGGGGTTCTTGTCGTAGGGTCCAAATTCGATGTTTTTGGCATTTTGGCACTTCTGAGTCGTTTTTGCTTATTGTGAAGAAGCTAAGCCCGGACAGCAAAGCAAGTTTTCGGCTTCATGATAAGCACAAAAAAAGGAATGGAAGCGCTGCTGGAGACATTCCGGAATGTACACATCTACCGTCATAGAGCCCTCTGAAGAGTAGGGTTTTGACAAAGGCCCAATGCGTCCATTGTTTGAAAGATCAAGATTTCTTGCGAAACTTAGTCTGGAGCCTTTACTTTTGAGCACTGGAGTCTTCTATAGGGTTGGAGCTATTGTAAAACCTTCATGGCGGCACTTGGATGGATTCAGGTAGACGTACGTCTCATCAGCAATAGCCAGAATTTTCTCCGTCAGTTTTCGCGGTAAAAACTTTGAAGTTTGTTGAAATCGATTTTTCTCGTCTTTAATATATTTGAAACGCCTTCTCTGTGTTCTGGCTTTGAAGCCCAACTTCTGAGCTTCAATATGGCTCAAAGTTTTTGGAGAAATTCCGATGGCCTTGGCTGACTGCTTCACTTCTAAAGTTGGAGTCTTGCGGAATGCTTTCGAGACATCCTGGACATTTCTGGGGGGTCGCAACGGTCACTGGACGAAAACATTTGTTCCAAAAAAACCTCACCCAATTCCATCGTTTTTTATGTAACTGTAGGTAGTTTATTCGGAACATCCTTTCTCCAGAAAATGATGCCAGGGTATTCGAGTAAAAGGTAATCACGTCAAATAGCAATGTAAAACCGATCCACGAGCAGTTGACTTCAAACTCGGCTTAAACGTGAACCGACATATTTGAAACACCCAAATTGCATATGTATACCACAAGAATATGGGCTTTCTAACACACTAACTCAATTAAAAGTGCGACAACAGCTGACCGAGTAATGTAAGTTTTAATGCCAGTTCCTTAACTTTATGGGCAATCTTTAAAAATAAAAATTGGCCTTTTGCGTTTAGCAGTTACGTTAGATCTATTGATCTGACAAGTAATTACAAATTCCCAGCCTAAATGTATCATGTCAAAAGATTGTACTTCTTATATACTACCTACACTTACAACTTGACTTTTAATAAATTTTGTATTTCTGATTCTAAAATATTCAATCACAAACAATCTTAAATCAATTTACATTTGAAACTATGAACTACATCGACTTAAGCAGGAGCACACTGTTCATAACACGCTCAATAATTGAACCAACATAATACGCTTTTGCCTCATCAGTCAGTTCTCTATATTCTCCAAAGTAGAAACGTATTGGTCGCAATGATTTCAAAGATAATCTAGCCCATCTCATCCCTTTTCCACTACATTGGTATTTCCAGTTGCGAACTAAATTTTTAGTAAAACTAAAACAATACGTTTCATATGGAAGTGCAATCGCCAGCATTACTACACAAACTAACGTCCCAAGCAGACAGAGTAAGTAAATCACCAAAGGAAGCTTTCTGAAACCGATGATTGACAGAGAGGCACACAATGCTGTCATGCAGTAGCCAATTACCATCGATATGCAAAGAAGAAACGCGTACGGAGCTCTACCAATCGATTGCACAATCATCAACTGTCTGTATTGTGCCAGTGCTTTTCGAAACGCTATTCCATTATTTTTGGTAGAAATCAAACTAATTTTTATAACGATTTGTTTGATACAGTTATCAAGGACAAGTGCTAGAAGTAAAACGAATGAGCATATGCGTGAAATTTCAGCTCCCACAAAAAGGATAACTGTACCACAAAATAGGACCAAAAAGTAAAGTGAGGAATACCAACTGTCCAAAAGCCTTTGAGGTAAAATATACAGAAGAGTGAGGTAGAATGGATCGGCTTTCAAATTATGAAAACAAAGATATCCATCACTAACTGCCAATAGAAATGGAGCCAATGCAAATAAAAATCCAAAGAGAATAACAATAATTCCTATTCCGTCCCATTTACCTTTTTTCCGAGTTGTTTTTAAGTGTTTAAATTTTCTAACCAGTTCCTTTAAATTTAATAGGTTTTTGCTGCACAGTTTTTGCTCCCAGCCTATTGACATAGTGTGTTGTGCAATGTTGAAGTAATTCACAAGGTCAACGGCTTTGCTCAAATCATTAATAAAGTAAATGTGGACTCCGATGCAGAAAAAGTTAATCAATAATAACGAAATAGTAATTATCCAGTTCAAAATCAGATTCGCCGACGGATGATGAAGACCAAATGTGAGAAGAAAAATGAGTATGCAGAAGAGAACCAGTTGTGGCAAAAATCCAAAGAAAAACCATGGTAGAATATTTTTGAGATTTTGCGTCACCTCAAATTTTTCTTTTTGGGAATTCCATTTAAAATAGAATTGGAAATATGGTCCCTTTTGCCAAATGTACTCATTCAGACTGAACGTGAGAAGTATTAATGGTGTTGCCATGTCTGATTCAATTGCACCTTCTTTTTAGTTCAGTTAAGATTTTACAAATAATGCAATAAAGTGTACGATTCAAACTCAAGCTTCAAATGCAACTTTGAATTATCTTCAAATTGTGAAACGCCGTGACAGACTTTTGTCGAAGCAAGCTACAAACAAAATTTTTAAAACGTGCAAGGAGAAAATTTAAAAGTGACTTTTCTATACTACCAAATTGCTCTAAATTTGAAACAAACACTATTACTTCAAACTGGAAATGGTTTGAGTTCATCCTTGAGTTTGATTAAATTCCTAAATAACTGGTATTGAAATTCAAAAAAGGCTTGCTGGTAAATAGATATTTCGAAGGAGAAACAGAATAATGGCAATTTCTCATATTTTAAAGCTGTGTTTGGATGCCAGTTCGCCAGCTGTGAGACAGCCATTATATTTAATTTGTTTTAGAACGATGTCATATAAAAACCATTTTACAGCAATCAAATACAAAGTCGACCGTGAAAGCTAAATGCTTAGATGAAATTGCAAATGATTAAAATCGATTACTTTTGAAAAGAATTACAGAAACGTCATAAGGGATCTGTAAGGACAAAATGTTAAAAGCTCGGCAATCCAACGCCAATCAAGATAATTTGCAAATGTGTATAGTTGAGCATTACCATGCCATTTTTAATCGAAATTGTTTAATCGAAAGATATTAAAACAGTGTCATAAAGGTTTCTTTAAAAAATTATCCTGCCGAGAAAACCGTTTTTAAAAAAATTTCACACAAAAAATACATTTTTCCGAGATATTTACAAAATGATGCTTCGTTAATTTATTTTATTGCAATGCACACTATCAAGATTTCTGTACATGATGTATTTACAACCAGTTATGAAACTTGGTATTAAAAAATCAGTCCTGTTGTCAATCAATATATCAATGAGATTAGCCTTGCATTGCAAGGGTCTGAGCTCGACACTCTTGAGAGCGTTGATACGTCCAGTACCAAACACGTGGTTGGGGAACTCATTATCAGGGATTCCTTCGCAAGTCCTTCCACTGGACACCAGGTTCTTATCGGCTTCTCCGAGAAGGAATTCCTTGGCTTTAACGTATGAAAGGTTCTTGTCCCTGACTTGCAACAAAGCAATAGCTCCCAGCGCATGAGGACAAGCCATGGAAGTTCCGGAAAGTGAGACGTAGGCAGTGTCAGAAGTGTGGTAGGCTGAGATGACGTTGGATCCTGGAGCAGAAACCTCTGGCTTCATTCTTCCATCGGTAGTTGGTCCGACTGAGGAGAAGCTGGAAATGGCGTCATCAATGGTTGTGGATCCTACAGCAATAACATTTTGGTCAGCAGGAGAATTGGCAGTGTTGCAGCTTGGTCCAGAGTTTCCGTTGGAGAAAAGTGGGATGATTTTAGCTGCATGCCATCCTCAATGACTCCATTGTACCAGGTATTTCCTCTGCCACCTCCCCAGGAGTTGGAAACGACATTTGGAGCTTTGCTGCAGTCTGGGCTGGATCCATCAGCACGAGTGGGCAAGCGAAGAAGTCTCCACAGGCGAGAAGATCGGATTGATAGCAAGCTGAGGAAGCACATCCACGACAGGCAGCCCATTTAGCTCCAGGTGCTACACCAATCCCTTTCCTCCAGCGATAGTTCCAGTAGTGTGGGTTCCGTGACCTGTTCAATAAAAAACATGATAAAATTTTTCCTAAATCTCAGAAAATATGTTTTTAAAAAACTTTGGATAGTTACGTACCATTGTTATCGGTGGGTGTAGGAGTGCTGGTGCTGGGATCAAACCATCCATATTCTCCAACAAAGTTGTCCTTGAGTGCTTCGTGAGTTCCTCTTAACTCCAGTGTCCACAGTGGCAATTATGACTCCTTCCCCGCTCAAAGTACCAAGTTCTTGCCATGCTTCAGGTGCTTGAATCTTGACAACTCCCCATTGGTGCTCGTCAGCAAGAGCTTCCACCTTTTTCATGTCAACGGGTTGAATCAAGTGGGCAATTTGTTCTTCAGTGATGGACTCAACCTGGTCATCTTGAGCGATGGCCTGGATAAGTTCACTATCAGCATCCTTGACGTAAACCAAGTTGGTAAGCCAAAAGCTCTTGACTTTGTTGCTGTGAGTTGTGAGGAGTTTCAAAATACCCCGTTGGGATTGTTCTGCGTTTGCAAGAAGAGCATCGTGCAAAGCGTTGAGTCGGAGTGTACGGCTCTCGAAGCGTTGTGAGTTGATGACTGAAGGGTAGATTGGGTGCCTCCACAAAAAACGATGATGTTTGCTTTGGTCTGGTTTTGGAGTTCAGGGGAGATCTTGTTGGAAGGACCTGGAGCTGCCAGGACACATCCCACCGCTACCAATAGACACATTGAAATTCTCAACATTTTGAGAAATTTTCAGAGACTTTTTAAAAAAGATATTTAGCAAGTTGTTTGGTATGGTTGTTGATTGATTGAGTTGTGGTTTTGGTATGATTTACTTACCAAGAAGTTCAGGTTTATATACTATTCAATTATTTCGTAAATTGAAATACGATTTATTCATGCATAATATAAAGGTCAATGCAATCCCATTCATTCATCGAACCATATTATTAGGAATTGTGAACTGGAAAGGGTAAACGTGTGTACGGGTTGTAAGTCGAATTTACTCAACTTCGAAGCCGAGGTTCATTCAATTGTTCACTTCCGTTCATTAACATCAGACAAGGATAAAATACATTATCTCTTTTTCTTTGACGTAACTAACCTGCATAACTACAGCATGACCGTTTTTTGATGATAAATCCCAATCAAAATGAAACCTGATCTGATAAGCTCAATAATCATTATAAATATGTATATGTGTACTTTATATGCATGTGTGTGCTGTGAAACCCGTGAAATTCAAGTGGTTATAAGAGGTTTGCTGAACTGTTTTGTGATAATGAACCTCTCTATATGAAAGTTAGATAATATAACATACCTAATTATTATGACAAACGGTTATCAAATCGTTGTTTGCTTGCATCGTAATGTCATTGTTCCTTTCGATATAAACCCATGCATGCTGGATTTACGTGCTAAATCCATGGATTTTCCTTGATATGATTAGTTAATCTTTGCTAATCGTAATCATCTTGGGGAATCCCAAAATTAGCAGTTTAATACTAAAAGAATTTTTTTTTAATTGAATGCACCGGATATATATATTCTTCTTTAACGCGCAATATAAAAACTGTTATTACGTGGGTCAAAATCAAGAAAGATATAAAGTTAATCGGTTTTATAACTATGAAACTGAAAAGTATTACATCTACCTGATACCTCAATGCATACATTACATTGTTTATAGCTCAACGTTGAACGAAAAAAGTTCAAGTTTCATTTTCACGTGAACAAATATTTACTGATAAAACTGTTACGTTCCTCGTCTGATGTTATTGAACGGAAACAAACAAATGATGAGCTGGAGTTTGAGTTTACAAATAAAAATCACGTTGACACTTTCAAGTTCACATTTCCTAATAATATGGTTCGATGAATGATTGGTAATGTATTGACCCTTAAGTTTTGCATGAACGAATTGTATTTTAATCAATGAAAAAGTTGATTGGTATATAAACCTGAACTTCTTGGTAAGTAAATCATACCAAAACCACAACTCAATCAATCAACAACCATACCAAACAACTTGCTAAATATCTTTTAAAAAGTCTCTGAAAATTTCTCAAAATGTTGAGAATTTCAATGTGCCTATTGGTAGCGGTGGGATGTGTCCTGGCAGCTCCAGGTCCTTCCAACAAGATCTCCCCTGAACTCCAAAACCGGACCAAAGCAAATATCATCGTTTCTTTTGTCGGAGGCACCCAATCAACCCTTCAGTCTATCAACTCACAACGATTTGAGAGCCGTAGCCTCCGACTCAACGCCTTGCACGATTCTCTTGTTGCAAACGCTGAACAATCCCAACGGGGCGTTTTGAAACTCCTCTCAACTCACAGCAACAAAAGTCAAGAGCTTTGGCTTACCAACTTGGTTTATGTCAAGGATGCTGATAGTGAACTTATCCAGGCCATCGCTCAAGATGACCAGGTTGAATCCATCACTGAAGAACAAATTGCCCACTTGATTGAACCCGTTGACATGAAAAAGGTGGAAGCTCTTGCTGACGAGCACAATGGGGAGTTGTCAAGATTCAAGCACCTGAAGCATGGCAAGAACTGGGACTTTGAGCGGGGAAGGAGTCATAATTGCCACTATAGACACTGGAGTTAGAGGAACTCACGAAGCACTCAAGGACAACTTTGTTGGAGAATATGGATGGTTTGACCCCAGCACCAGCACACCTACACCCACCGACAACAATGGTGCGTAACTATCCGAATTTTTTGTTTTTAAAAAACGTATTTTTCTGGGATTTAGCGAAAACATAATTATCACTATTTTTATTGAACAGGTCACGGAACCCACACTACTGGAACTATCGCTGGAGGAAAGGGTTTGGTGTAGCACCTGGAGCTAAATGGGCTGCCTGTCGTGGTGTGCTTCTCAGCTTGCTATCAATCCGATCTTCTCGCCTGTGGAGACTTCTTCGCTTGCCCCACTCGTGCTGATGGATCCAGCCCAGACTGCAGCAAGGCTCCAATGTCGTTTCCAACTCCTGGGGAGGTGGCAGAGGAAATACCTGGTACAATGGAGTCATTGAAGGATGGCATGCCGCTAAAATCATCCCACTTTTTTCCAACGGAAACTCGGGACCAAGTTGCAACACTGCCAATTCTCCGCTGACCAAAACGTCATTGCTGTAGGATCCACACCATTGATGATGCCATTTCCAGCTTCTCCTCAGTCGACCAACTACCGATGGACGAATGAAGCCAGAGGTTTCTGCTCCAGGATCCAACGTCATCTCAGCCTACCACACTTCTGACACTGCCTACGTTTCACTTTCCGGAACTTCCATGGCTTGTCCTCATGCGCTGGAGCCATTGCTCTTTTTGCAAGTCAGGGATAAGAACCTTTCCTACGTAAAAGCCAAGGAATTCCTTCTCGGAGAAGCCGATAAGAACCTGGTGTCCAGTGGAAGGACTTGCGAGGGAATCCCTGATAACGTGTTTCCCAACCACGTGTTTGGTACTGGACGTATCAACGCTCTCAAGAGCGTTCGAGCTCAGACCCTTGCCATGCAAGGCTAATCTCATTGATATATTAATTTACAACAGGACTGATTTTTTAATATCAAGATTCATAACTGGTTGTAAATACATCATGTACAGAAATATTGACAGTTTGGGCTGCAATAAAAAATTAAATATTGTATCTCGGAAAAACTTATTTGTTGTGTGCATTTTTGTAAGCAATCTTTATTTGGATCGGACAATATAGTCAAAGTAGCCTACTTTATTTATTCGTTATGAAAGCGTTTATTGAAACAAGCAAACCATAAGGTCATACCCAGTGACATCAACACACAGGTAATTTAAATATTATCTTGATTGCTGTCTAATTGACACGTGCCGACTTTCAGCGTTTTGACCTCACAGATCTAGTATAACTTGCCAAAAAACTTTAGCCTTTGTCAAATGTTTTCCATTTTATATTGTGGTTATTAAGTCGTGCGGCCACTTTATGAGAATCAGTTTTTGGAATGTGTCTGTCACAGTGACAGACACATTTAGTGACAGTGTCACTAAATTTTTACGTTATTCGTACGTAATTTAAGTACATTCCTCATGCGTTTTAACAAAGTCTTACAATTACGCGCCGACCATTCTAACGCCCATAATCGTTCCATCAAGTAGCACGGGTGCAGAATCTTGCTTCCTGAAACCAGATCCAAACTCCTCTATGTTACTTAATCGCCCCGTATATGAGCTGAAATTCTTCCTGTAACCTTACAAGCAAAAGATCTGACCCTCAGTAAGTCGTAAGCGTATAGTGTAACAATCAGTCACTGTTCATGACCCTAATTAGGGGTTAAAATTTTTTTGGACCCTACTTAGGTGCATTTTGTCCTTAATTAGCAACAAAAAATGTTTGTTTTTTATGTTAAAAATTAATTATTTAAAAACCACACGGTAAAACCAAAATGCCACATATTATGTAATCTGATTTTTAATTCTTGTTACTCTTAAACATAATTTGTTAGAAAACTGTTTTTATAAAATAAGTATATGTTGCCACTAATTGGGGATAAAATGCATCTAATTAGGGGCATTTTTAATTAGGGGCATTTTTTTTAGAGTTCCCCTAATTAGGGGTAAAATGAGATTAATTAGGGGTAATTTTATGTCCCTTATTAGGCTGACAATTGAGTTTTGTAGCAATCAGGACCTGACAACGGATACCAAACCGTATTAAATAGGAGGGTTCGAAAAAGCGTGGGATGTAATGCGTTTACATACATGAGTAATTTATTCTAGGTTTTAAAACGATTATATTTGAGTTGCACCACTTCTTTACTCCTGTCTTGTCCGGTTTATCTCATTTAAGTGGTTAGCCTTCACGGCTAATTTGATTATACTGAAATTACCTTTTACATGATGATGATAATGATAATTACAACAGAATAAATGCAATTCATTGAAAGCAGCACTCTTCAACATGTGGTTTAGTTTAAGGAAAGTGCCAGAAAAAAATTCAGCCTTCGAAAGTTATTTCATCAAAAACCTGCTTTGATGTTCAATTTCAGTTATTTTTCAATTTAATCAAATTCAAGGCTATGAGCAACATAAGGGGTTAGGATTTAAATGGACATGTAGAAAATTCTGAGCAATTTCGTAGTTTATAAAAATTATCATTAAATTAGTGTCCATGAATGTTTTTTACTTCTGTTTTAAACTTTCTTTGACAAAATGTGGTTTAGGGTTTTCAGACCTCGAGCAGCTATAGTCACAGTTAGATGTAAATCAAGTGTCTAAAACCTACTCTTAAAGCGTGTGTGCCAAAATTAAACTTAGGAGAAAACGCATTTAAATCAGATATGGCAACCCCATTAATGCTATGGACATTCCGTCTGAATGAATATATTTGGAAAACCGGCCCATACTTCCAATTTTATTTTAAATGGAATTCCCAAAAAGAAAAATTTGAGGTGACACCAAGCCTTAAATGCATTATACCCTGGATTTTATTTGGATTTTTGCCACAATTGGTTCTCCTCGGCATCGTCATATTTCTCCTGACATTTGGTCTTTATCATCCGTCCGCAAACCTGGTTTTTAACTGGATCATCATTATTATGTTACTACTAATAAATCTGTACTGTGTCGGAGTCCACATTTACTTCGTAAATGACTGAGCAGAGCCAACGACTTGATGGATTTCTTTAACACTTTGCTTCAGTATTCAAAGCAGACTATGCCCACAAAATCGGTGGAAAAGTTTGCGCTTCAAAGAACATCAAAACTTGAAGGAAATTGTTCAAATGCTCAAACACTTACACCATACCCGGGAAAAAGGAAAATATGGAGGACTGGGAGTTATTGCGATTTTAGTTGCATTTTTTTATGGTTGGGCTCCTTTAATGTTCGGATTTTGTGATGGATTTCTTTGCTTTCAAAATTTGAAAATTGATCCATTTTACTTAACTTTTCTGCATATTTTACCTCAAAGATTGTTGGACAGTTTGGTATTCTCGCCTTACTTTTTAGTTGTGTATTGTGCCACAGTCGTAATGTTTTTTAGGAGCAGAAATGACTCGCATATTGTCTTACTTCATTGTTGCAGTGCTCGTCGGTACTCACTGCATTAAACAAATTCTAATTAAGATAAGCTTCTATTCGAAAATCAACAATGGAGCCCTGTTTCGAAAAGCACTGACGCAATACAGACAGTTAATGGTTATACAATCGATTGGTAGAGTACCGACTGCTATATTATTTTTATATCGATGTCCATTGGATATTGCATAAAACAATGTGTGTGTCTCTGTCAATCATTGGTTACAACAAGCTTCCTTTCATGTTTTACTTCCTCAATACTGCTGGCCACAGTTTGTATGATGTTTCTTGTGATAGCACTTCCATATACAACCTTTTTTTACAGTTTCTCCAAAAATTTGGTTCGTACTTGGAAATATCAATGTAGTGGACAAGGGATGAGATGTACTAGATTATCCTTAAAATCATTGCAACCCATACGTTTCTACTTAGGGGAATGTCGAGAACTGAATGATGAGGCAATTGCGATTTATATTGGCTCACTTATTGAGCGTTGGATGAACAGTGTGCTCCTGTTTAAATCGATGTAGTAACAAAATGAGTTTTAAAGGTTTGGAATTGGTTATGCTAACTTTGTGGACACCTTAAATTTATTCAATATTTTAAGTTTCTGGTAACTATTCTAAAAGATGTACATACGTGATTTGCTTTAAAATTTTAAATATTGTATAATAAATATTGTATTGTGAATTAATTATAAATTTGATGCACCAAAGTTGAATAAAATACCAAATTGGTATCGTGAAGGTAATTTGGTTTGTAACCACGTGTGAGGCTTCTTCTTTATATAATTATCTGAAACGGATAACATTCTCAAAGGAAATAATATAGTTCATTGAATGCTTGTCATGTTGAGACGATGATAAGTTACAGCAAAAACTGATTAGTTGGTTTTTTATATGGTATATCAGGAACGGTTGCTTTCAAATAATCCAGATTTCAATGTAGTTCACACGAGCATAGCAACTGTCTGGATATTGGACTCATAAATTCAATGACCTCTCAAACAATTGAGCCAATTTTTAAAAGCGATCGATTTTTATTTTTGAATTTTTCAGTTAAGAGTATACCCCTGTTTATGTATAATTTGTGTAAAATGAAGTATATACAACACAGTATTGCATATTGTGGTAAAACCAATTTTTTATAATGATTATTTCACGAATGGCTTACAAACAAAATTTAATGGCACGAAACATGTAACCAAATTCAATATTCTTTTGAATTTGTTTCCTTTTCGTACGTACAAATATTTTTGGCATTATACAAATGATTGATTTGGCCTTTCTTTTTCATTTACTTAATTTAAGAACATCGTCAAAACATTCTTTCTAAATGTTTGTAAATTGTTTTGATTAAAACTGTTCCTGAAGAAGAAAGCAAGGTCTGGAAATTGCAAACATTAGAAAATGATTCGCTTTGAATTCATTTTTAGGTTTCTTGGAACACTTTGCGGTGTAGAGTTGCTACATAATATACGTAAAAGGATGATTTTTTGAAGGTTAAATTTCGGTGTTTCACCAAAAATAATGTAGCATACCAAACTTAAATTGACATTTGTTTCGTACAGACATATATGCTAAACTATTTCCTTTACTGTTCACATGAACATCACGATGTCTTAGAATGCTACCTTTTTATTCCAGTGTTTTTGACCTTTTTTGTGATTTGGTTTTCTATTTTGTATGTAATTATTCATTTTTCTTGGACCATGCTAAGCTAATTTAGGCGAAGCTTCATGTATTTTTAGTTTTTGTATGAGTGGACATGTCGTTTCATTATGTTTCCATTTATAGGCTTAAATCTCCGTTTTAATCCTTATGAAATTGTTAATGTATGTATAAAATTAAGGTATAAAAGGCAGGAAGACAGCTCATTCCTGGCTCTCAGTCACTATTCGTTTGCTGCCATGCATTATGCCCAAAATTACATGGATCTCAAGTTTGCCCCAATCTGACAATAAATTTTACAAGTTTTCTAATCTGTCCCTGTAGTTTTACCTTGCATTTCCTTACTCCATATACGCAGCGTGTATCTCCTACCTACCTGTTTCCAATCATCATCATCACTCCTCTACCTAGCTCACAAGTCAACTTCCATAAATCATAACTTCATCAGTTAGTCTCTCACCAACAGAATCATAGTACCACGGCGCTTCATGGTCCTTAACGAACCGTATCCAGTGGTTTTTCAGTGAATTTAAAGCTTGACGGATACAAACCAAGCTGTAAAACAGCAACATTAAACGTGAAGACTGTGTTTTTGTTCAGTGAGTCATCATGGATGAAGTTAGACAACGCCAAGTCAACTATAGAAAGCTAGCAGCACTACTCCCACTTGTTCGGGATCATGCAAACAACCCAATGACCTATGACTTTGCGATGACCTACATGGAGAGAGCAGAGGAAGCAATGACCGAATGCAAAAAGTATCACGCCAAGCTGATTGACCTTTGTGCGGACGATAGTGCTATCACCATTCAAGAAGCAGCATTTACAAACATCGAGGAAACGTATGTTGAAATCAGATCAACACTACGAGGCATCATTAGGAGCCTTGGTCCAAGCGGAATTACAACCCCTTCGACCACAGCCAATATCAACATCAAATTACCAGCTATCGAGCTACCAAAGTTCGATGGGAATTTTGCGAACTGGCCGTCATTCAAGGACTTGTTCCAAGCAACAGTCGACAGCAACGCCCAGCTAGCACCTTCCCAGAAGCTGCAGTACCTCAAATCAGCCCTCCTGAGTGAGCCTGCTACCTCATCAACCAATCACGATCACTGATGCCCATTATAAAGAAGCTTGGGACATACTGAAAGATAGGTACGATAACACACGTGAAATTGTATTTTCCCTAGTAAACAAATTAATAAATATCAAAGCCTTGCAGACTGAGAGCCCATCTGAATTGCAAAGGCTTATTGATAATTCTACTGAATGTATTCGAGCATTAAAAGTTTTAAAACAACCGACTGAGCACTGGGACAGCATTCTAGTGGTAGTCTACACCAGTAAATTGGACGCGAGCACTCGCCGAGAGTGGGCTATACGCCAGACCTCAACCAATTTGCCCACGTTCAAGGATTTCCACAGTTTTGTCACCAGCCACATCCGTGGATTGTTAGCCACCGGCACCAATTCAACAGCATCCACAACAAAGAAACGAGATATCAGATCTCACCATTCAACAACAGAAAGCAACTGCCAGGTATGCAAAGGGAGTCACAGTATTTATAAATGTCAAGATTTCTTGTCAAAGCCCCAAGCGAGCGGAGCGCGATGACCAAGAAACTCCACCTTTGCTTCAATTGTCTGGGTAAGGATCATAGACTGACTGATTGCCCTTCCAAGAAGACTTGCAGGAAATGTTCCCGTAAGCACAACTCACTGCTTCACGAGGACCGTTTTGGCAACCCAGTTCATCAACCACCTCGAGCAGACCCACCTAGAACATACCCACCACCCGTTCCAGCACCACCTCAACCACTGAATTCAAATCATGTTTCCGTGAAACGCAAGTATTACTAGCAACAGCAATAGTGCGAGTAAAGGACTGTCATGGACAGCTTCAACTATGCCGTGCGTTTCTTGATAGTGGGTCTCAAGGTACCTTCATCACCGAAGACTGTTCCAGACGATTAGGTCTCAAAAGGGACCACAGCCGACTGACCGTCACCGGAGTATCCTCCTCATCCGCTGGAACCACAAGAGGAAAAGTACACGTAACAATGTATAATCATTCTACCAATGATAATATAAATATTCAAGCACATGTAATGTCACGAGTCACAGGTGACTTACCAAAGCTCAAATGCAAAAAAGAAAAGTGGCTCCACCTCCATGGAATTCAGTTAGCAGATCCAGACTATCACGAGCCTGGTCCCATTGATTTCCTCATAGGAGCAGACTACGTTGCAGAACTCATGAGAAGTGGACGAAAGGCTGGACCTGATACTGTCCCAATAGCCCAAGAAACCCTGTTTGGTTGGGTATTGTCAGGGAGAGTAGCAATCACATGTCAGCATTCTCTCGTTTCACACTGACATGGACACAGATGTCTTACTTCGTCGGTTTTGGGAAGTTGAGGAGCCTCCAAAGGTACGTTTTCTTACACATGAAGAAAAATTATGCGAGCAACACTTTGTTGATAACTACAGCAGAGACGAGAACGGAAGATACATTGTGGGAATCCCATTTAATAAGAAGAAAGAAGAGCTTGGAGCCTCCAGAGCAGCAGCTATCAAGCGTCTCCTCCAAGTTGAACGTAGACTTCAACGCCTCCCACATTGTCAACAGCAATATGCAGATTTTATGAAGGAGTACTGGTCACTTGGGCACATGGTAAAAATCCCACCTGCGGAATCCTTTGAAGCCATTGGCACCACCAACTACCTCCCTCATCACTTCGTTTTGAACGAGAGCAGCTCAACAACCAAATTGAGAGTGGTGTTCGACGGATCAGCTCGCACTTCTACTGGAGTTTCATTCAATGACACCCTGATGGTTGGAGCGACTATCCAGGACGACTTATACGACATTTTACTTCGATTCCGTGTTCATGCAGTTGTAATCAAGGGTGACATCACAAAAATGTTTCGCCAGTTCAAACTTCGGGACCAGGATGCCGAGTTTCACCGTATCGTATGGCGTGACTCACCCCATGAACCCATTCAAGATTATCGTTTAGTAACCGTAACATACGGTACAGCTTATGCGCCTTTCTTGGCAACAAGGTGCCTACAACAAGTTGGAAATGATTGCGAGAAGACATTACCGGAAGCCGCCAGCGCTTTGAAACGTGACGCATACGTAGACGACATAATGTCAGGCAAAGATTCTACAACAGAAGCCATACAACTCTACAAGGAGCTCACCGAAGCAGTTGGTCAAGCTGGGATGGAACTTCGGAAGTGGTCATCAAACGACCCCAACGTGCTATCGATCATTCCTGAAGCGTTTCAAGAAACCAGCCCCTCCAACTTGGATCCTGATCAATCAATAAAAGCTTTGGGAGTTCAGTGGAACCCATCCACCGACCACTTTACATTTAAGTACGTTAGCCCAAAGACATCAAATTTGTTAACTAAGCGTGTTTTACTTTCAGAACTTTCTCGTGTTTACGATCCGTTGGGTTTGATCTCTGCTGTGACTGTCCGTGCCAAACTTCTCCTTCAGGAATTATGGAGACTCGCTATTGACTGGGATGACACAGTACCAGACACCGTGCAGAAGCAATGGGAAGAATATCAGAAAGATTTACAACAAATACCAGCGGTTCGGATTCCTCGACGTATTACCCACGATGGCGTCACGTCACATCAACTCCATGGATTTGCGGATGCCTCAGAACGAGCTTATGGAGCCGTTATTTACCTCCGGTCAGTCACAGCAGGACAAACTGCCCTCGTAAGTTTCATTACAAGTAAAACACGCGTTTCTCCCTTAAAACAAATTTCACTCCCAAGGCTTGAACTAAATGCTGCTGTGCTTTTGAGCGAGTTAATTGTTCATGTAAGGAAACACTACGACTTGACTCAGATTTGTATGCTGGAGTGATTCAACTATCACCATTCGTTGGATTGCATCCCAACCCAGGCGTTGGAAAACGTATGTCGCAAATCGCGTGGCAAAGATACAGGAGCTTACACCAATTGAATGCTGGAGACACGTTCCTGGAGTTCAGAACCCAGCCGATCTAGCTTCAAGAGGAGTTCAAGTATCGGAACTCATAAACATGATTTCTGGTGGAAGGGACCTTCATGGCTATCAGAGCCCATCATTCCAATTTTTGTTCATTCCACCGATGAAAATAAACATGATCAACTGGAAGAACGCCAACTACCAACTCTAGTTCATCACGCAGCAACACCCGACTTCACAATAATTGAGAGATTTTCTACTCTTACTCGATTACAACGAGTAATTGGATGGATGCTCCGTCTTACCAAATTTCAACAACAAAAAATGCCTGGTCCGCTTCGGGCCAGCGAGCTCCGTGATGCACTTATCAAATGTGTAAAATTAGTTCAACAACAATGCTTCGCCTCTGAAGTACACAGCTTGCAGAATGGTAAACAACTTCCTCTCAAATCCAATCTCCGTTCCTTATACCCATACTTGGACAGTGTTGGGGTTCTACGAGTTACCGGAAGATTGCAACAGTCTCAAGTTAGTGAAAACCGGAAACATCAAATGATTTTACCACGAAATCATCATCTAACATCCCTCATCGTGCAGCATTTTCACACCAAGTACCTTCACAGTGGTTTTCAATTAACATGGTCAGCAATACAATCTGAGTTTTGGATTCCAGGAGGAAGAGACAAGGTTCGTCATCTAATCAGAAGTTGCGTCATTTGTAAGAAACAGAGAAGTGAAGCTGCAGAGCAACTAATGGGAAACCTGCCCAGTTCGAGAGTGACTCCAACACGAGCCTTCCTTCACACAGGTGTTTACTACGCTGGACCATTTCAATTAAAGAATCCCATTGGACGTTGTGCAAAAACTTACAAGGGATACCTTTGCGTGTTTGTGTGCATGGCCACCAAGGCTGTACATTTGGAAGCTGTGAGCTCCTTGAGCACCGAAGCCTTCATTGCAACCTACGCCGGTTTGTTGCCCGCCGCGGTTTTTGTGCTCACCTTTACTCCGACTGTGGACGAAACTTCGTTGGAGCAGAGAAGGAGTTACAAAATTTCATAAATTCAAGAGATGTCAACTGTAGTATCACCGACAACGCTTCCGTAGCAGGGATAACGTGGCATTTCAATCCACCCAGCGCCCCGCATCACGGTGGTCTCTGGGAGTCGGCTGTTAAGTCAGCAAAGCATCATTTACGTCGGGTAATTGGTAATGCACTATTGACATTTGAACAGTTCCAAACCATTCTTTGTCAGATAGAAGCAGTGCTCAACTCCCGGCCCCTCTACCCATCATCCTCGGATCCATCTGACGTCAGCGCGCTCACTCCAGGTCACTTTCTTATTGGGGAACCACTGATGGCGGTTCCAGATGCAGATGTCACGGATATTCCTAGCGGACGACTGCAGCAGTATCAACTTCAACAGCAACGTGTGCAGCACTTCTGGAGACGGTGGAAGAGTGAATACCTCAATACCTTGCAGCAGCGCAGGAAGTGGATGTGGGAGCGAGACAACGTCAAGATTGGTGACCTAGTGCTTATTAAAGAAGATAACAGCAGTCCTGGTCAGTGGAAAATGGCGAGAGTGGTTACGGTCCATCCTGGCGCAGATAATCAAGTTCGTGTAGCTACTGTTAAGACGCCAGATTCAGAATTTCTTCGACCAATAGCTAAGTTAATTCCCCTTATCAATTCAGAAAATTAAACTTTCATATTTGTATGTAAAATGTTGATACTCGTTGGACTTGTCCTCTTGTTGTGTTTTGTTTCAGATCGTAGCCGTTCCTTAACCCTTCCTTGAGCGAATGTGTGTGTGTTGCGTAATCCATGGGTGCCTCCTCGAGTAAATAAGCCTTCGGGGCTCGAGTTGCGGGTACCTTTGCGCGCCGATGGGGGTGTAAAAGCCTTAAATCGCTTGCGATCCCATTGAAATTGACCTTCCTTCTTTTCCTCACGGCTATGGTCTGTTGCAGAACATCTTCAGGTGGATTTGCCCGTACCGAGCAACGCGGGGGAGTGTTTCGTACAGACATATATGCTAAACTATTTCCTTTACTGTTCACATGAACATCACGATGTCCTTAGAATGCTACCTTTTTATTCCAGTGTTTTTGACCTTTTTTGTGATTTGGTTTTCTACTTTGTATGTAATTATTCATTTTTCTATGGACTGTGCTAAGCTAATTCAAGCGAAGCTTCATGTATTTTTAGTTTTTGTATGAGTGGACATGTCGTTTCATTATGTTTCCATTTATAGCTTAAATCTCCGTTTTAATCCTTATGAAATTGTTGATGTATGTATAAAATTAAGGTATAGAAGACAGCTCATTCCTTGCTCTCAGTCACTATTCGTTTGCTGCCATGCATTCTGCCCAAATTTTCCATGAGTCTCAAGTTTGCCCCAATCTGACAATAAATTTACAAGTTTCAAGTTCTTATCTGACTCTGTAGTTTTTACCTTGCATTTCCTTACTCATATACACAACGTGTATCTCCTATCTACCTGTTTCCAATCATCATCATCACTCCTCTACTAGCTTGAAAGTAAACTTCTAAAAATCATAACTTCATCAGTTAGTGTCTCACCAACAGAATCATAGTACCACGGCGCTTCAACATTCAAAAAACAAAATGACGCTTTTAAAACTATGAGAACACACCACTCTTTGTGAAAAATTAAGAACGATTTGGTTATTAAAAAAAAGTTTTAAATGTTCAAGGTAAATGTAATTTAGCCCTATTTTTACTAAAATCGCTCACAAATTTTTGAAAAACGTTTGAAACCACCTCATCGAATTCAGACAGTAAATCGTGTCTCGCAGTCGAGTTGAGTTGTTACAATGGCAACTCCCTTAATGTTGTGGACGTTGAACCTGAATGAGTACATTTGGCACAATGGTCCCTGCTTTCACTTCTATTTCAAATGGAATTCCCAAAAAGAAAAATTAGAAGCGCCATCTAGTCTAACAAATATACTTCCATGGATTATATTTGGATTTCTGCCACAACTGGTTGGCTTGTTCACACTCATCTTTCTCCTCACGTTTGGTCTACATCATCCTTTGGCAAACTTTCCTTTAAACTGGATAATCACAATTTTGGCCTTACTAGTCAGTTGCTTTACCATCGGAATCCATGTCTACTTTGTAAATGACTTAAACAAGGCGAAAGAAATGGTGGATTATTTCAACACAGTCCTTCAGTACTCCCAACAGATTTTGTCACAAAACTGTGAGAAAAGATTGTCACCCAAACAGCGCCATAATTTAAAGGAACTTATTTTTGAATTTAAAACACATCTGCAGCTCATGCGAAGAAATGCAAAATATGATAGATTAGGTGTCATGGTGGCTTTATTAGCAATGTTGCTTGGAATTGGCCCTTTCTTAGTAGCATTTTGTGATGGACTTCTTTGTCTTATTGATTTGAAAGTTGATCCATTTTACTTTATTGCTTTTGAATATTTTACCCGATGGACAATCAGACAAGTTGTATACCTCGCCATACTTTTTAGTCTTATACTGTTGTACAGTTGCCTTATTTTTGGGAGCCGAACTTGCACGTGCACTTTCTCAAGTGTTGATTTTATTGCTCGTCATCGCTCATTGTACTAAACAAACTATTGTCAGGATTAGTCTGAATGCGGTCGGAGATAAAAAAGATGCGCTACGGAAAGCAGTAGTTCAATACCGGCAACTAATGATTGTGCAGACTATTGGCCGGTCTCCAGACGCGTTTCTGATTTTCATAATGATGGCCATTGGTTACTGCTTAACAGCAATATTTGCATCTTTATCTATCATCGGATATAGTAAGCTTCCGTTCATCATTTATTTGCCAATCTACTTGGGACAGCCGTTTCCATGTTATGCTTCTAGTAGCACTTCCGTATGCAACGTTTTGTTATCGTTTCACCAAAAATATGCTTCTTAACTGGAAATTCCAGTATAATGGAAAAGAGATGAGATGGGCTAGAGTTTCCATGAAATCATTGCGTCCTATACGTTTTTACTTTGGAGAATGTAGGGAACTTACTGATGAGGCGAAAGCGGATTATGTTGGCTCAATTATTGAGCGTGTGATGAATGGTGTGCTTGTTTTTAAATCAATATAGTAAAAAATTGTGTTTATGTAGTTTATGATTGGTTGTGCAAAATAAAATAGACGTAGAAATTGAAAGTTTTTAAAATATTTTAAGTTGTAAGTATTTTTGTAAGCTGTACGATATCGATTCAAATTCAAATAATACAATTAATATTATCCAGTATTGTTCTCGACGAAGGGCTTGACATTCCTAGCTTTTCTCTTACACAGGCATCGGTTTCCAACCACGTGTAACTGGCCGAAATTACGCCCGTTTGCATGCGTCAGGACAGATTCTAGTATTCTACTTTCACCGTTATATGTTGGTTTACTTTTATAATTGGTTGTAATTGATAATAAAAAATGTTGGCCCAATGATTTGCAATATAGCAAACTGTAAATGCTTACATGAATTTAACTTGTTTGACGAATTTTTACACCTAATTTTAATATCACTATCTGGGGGTTTTTTCCAAAGACACTAGTCGTGTTACATTGTTATACATTGTTTGCTTTTTCAAGTTGAAACTAAACTAAAAAGCAGTAAAAAATTCATTAGATGTCTTTTTTAAACAATATATCAGGGAAGATGGTTTACGTATAATTCAGCGTTGCAATTCGGTTGACGATAATTTTCAAGGGAAAATAATCGCCCAACTGTAAATGTTTCAATTTGCCCCAACTTAAGTGGTAAACTTTAATGCACAAATCAATGCGGGCTATAATGTTAGCGTAAGTTTGGTCAGAATTTATTTAAAAGCAATCTACTTTAATGTACGGTGCTGGAACGCCCCAAGTTTGATTCATAATTTGCAACAAAAGTTCTACAAAAATGTTTATATATTGTTTTGGAAACACATTTATCCCCTTCAGTCTAAATAATAGTACGCATACTATAAATTGAGTAGATATGTCAACGATTAGTGATGTAGGAGGTATGTACAACATTGTAGGATACAAACTAGCATCATTCATGACTTCAAATTGTGATAATTTACAATTTTCCCTTCCATAAGTCCAACGAGGTACGTTTTGGGAAACTCTAAAGGATACCATCGTTTTCCTCACAATATTTCACATTAGAAAACTGTTTTTAGTTCAAGAATTGTTGACAAAAAAATTAGAACCGAAAAATGGCTATGATATAAATTGTTACATTTTTCGACATGGTGCATTGCCATACATTGCCAACGGATATTACAATTTAATACATTGAATGCCAGTGGTGGTTTCAAATAATTCAGATGATTACAAATTAATTCACATGAAAATATAAACTGTCAGAATTATTTAACTCCCAAATTTAATGAATTTTCAAACAATTTAAGCAACTTTCAGAATTTAAAATGTTCGCAACGGATTTTGTTCCAAATTTGTGACACAAGATGTCCAGCCAAACCGGATCGAAACTCACATAATTTGAATGTATTTAAAGAATACTTGCAGGTCATGCGGCTTATAAAATCATAAATTAGGACTTGTTGTGGTATTAGTAAAAGTATTTTTTGGTATTTCTCCACTCTTAGTAGAAATACGCCCAACAATTCGACATTTAGCAATAAAATGTTACAAGGTCTCCACGTTCTTATCTTCTTAATGATGGCCGTTGGCTATTGCATAACACCAACGTGTTCCTCTCTGTCAATCCTCGGTTAAAGTAAACTCCATTTAATAATTTACATCCATTCGTATTTTAATTCTTGTGGGAACACAACGTGCAACGTGTTGTAATATTTTCACAGAAAATTAGCTTCGTACTTGGAAGTATCAATTTAGTGGTTAACAGATGAGGTGGGCTAGAATAGAGTAAACTTGAAATCATTGCATTCAATATGGTTTTACTTTGCGGAATGTAGGGAACTGACTGATGAGCCGCAAGAGGATTACCTGGGCTTAATTGTTTGATCGGGTAATGAACAATTTGCTTGTTTTAAAGTCAATGAAGAAAAGATATTTATTTTACAATGCAGAATGGGCCTTTAAGATGTCTTTAACAACATCAAACATTAATTAGGTTAGGGGTAACACGACAGAAGGTGCAAATTTGGTAAGTACAAATGCTTGCTTGCAATAATTGTGAATATCTTAAACTTGATAGACTATTAGATAAAACTTCATCTAACATCTTACAATTGCTCTCAAATATATTAAATTGAGAAACCTAAAGGTTCTCTTCTAATCAATTATTAAAATGGCATCAAAGCACCTCAGCAACATGACTTCGAAGTATTCCACAATGAACTCTTTACCAACAAAGTAAAAACTGCCATATTTTACTCGAATGGGTGTCATAGCTTTTGCTTGCTTTACATTTGCCAACTCCTGGCGAGTACGTCTTACCTTCACAAAACGTCTTTTAGCACAAAGCTGATACTGAAAAATCGCCTTGTGTTGACTATCAAAAGCTTTTGCAACCTTCGGTAGAATATTAACTGCTATCGCAATGACAACAGAAATTCCACCAGCTATTGCAAAATGAATCAAAGGTGGTATATCCTTGTTTCCCCTGACACAAACCCAGACACAACCAACCACAACCCAAAACACGGTAGCTAAACCCACATAAAATACTACAGAAGTGAGATCATCCAATACTTTGTGCAACAACCTAAATTGCGTATAGAATTTGTGGAAACTTTGAGTCTTGTTTTGACGACAGAGATGTAGAAAGGAATCCGTAATTCTCATAAAGCTATCCGCCGTCAAAATTGTGAGACCACTGAGGTACGCTCCACTTCTACAAGCTTCTAACCAAAACGCTAGTTGAACAGTGGCGCGAACCAGAAATCCGATACAAATTTCTGACATTGACCTGTACATCGGGTCTGAGAGCAAACTTTGTTGGACAAAGTAGCCAACGTCAAAATCACAAAAGAGAATCGAAGGAACTAGAATGAACGGAATTGAATTTATTCCAAACATGGCAAAGCAGAGAAAAATCCCAGACATTCTTTCCATTCTGGATTGACATTTAAAGAAAGTGACTTCCCGATCCTTGTTTATACCTACCAATTTTTATTATTAGTGCCAGTAATTTACGGTGTAATATATGAATAGTTTTTAAGGCGTACCTGAAATTATTCTGTCGTTTAATCGAATAAATTCGTTGAATCCAGCGACGTTATCATGCACGTTTTTAAATGCGACATACCCAATGAAAAAACCAGCGAGGGAACCTATTGCAACAATGAGAAATGTTGCGCCATTCACAAGTCCGAAATCTGTACGCGGCTGATGCACTCCCACCACCAGATGCAGAAGCATTCCGAAGTCAACCAGAATTACGAATGTTGCACCACAGAGCCAAGGAATCCATTTGTAGATGGGCTGTCGTGCCTGAAGTGCATGGTAGTTGGTGTCCCATTCCAGTGGAAATGGAACCATATAGAAGGTAAAAACGTGAAGGATTTGAAACGCACACCTTTGTACATCCGAAAGCATTTCAAAGAATTATTCGGTTCTTAGTTTTCTTAGGAATAGAATAGTAACCTTTTGAAACCAGTAACAGAAAAAGCTAATGCTTAGACTGTGTTCCAACTCGGGCGCTGTCTTTGTTAAAAATCAATAGCGTGTCGACAACCGATGTTGGGGAAAAACAAATTTTGTACCCGCCTATCTAGTGTTTTGAGAATTTCAATAAACGTTTTTTACATATAAAAGTTGAAACAAATGTAAATGTATAAGGAATACCTCAACTAATATGCTTATCACCATTTTGACCACAGAAAATCCTTTTGTGAACCGGGTATAAAAGGTAGTGAAGCAAATGTTGGAAAACTTTCCAACAGTAACTTTTTCGCATACTGTTTAGCTTTTTTAGAAACAATACCGTGTTAGTATTTGGTATACCAACAAATTTTCTAATCAAATGTTTAATACTATCGATTTGACGAGGTACTCTGGAAATTTTAAGGATATAGGACACGGCTTTGAAGTTTTTGCAGAGATTGTATGCCTTAAAGCAGGCGTACTTACTACGTCTGACACATTTTCCAAAATGTATGTTGAATGTACCCAAAGTTTGTCTCCCATTACTTTAAACCGATTTCAAAGATCGATTTTGAATACACGAACTTTTAATCCACCCATTTAATGTTTTGACTTTTTTTAAACATTTTTCTGCTGGACAGTACAGGAAATACCTGACGTGCACATCTTGTTAGACAGATGTATTCGAAATGACTGCTGAAACCCCTACTCACATGCTAATTTTTTGCTTTCTCAAATACATTGCTATGTATCAGTCATTTTTATTGTAGCCCTAAAACGTAGAAGGTGTTTTGAATTTCTGTGTGTAGTTATTTGTCATCTACACATTTTCACAAGCAAAGATAGTTATATACCAAATATGTACTAAACACAAACTGAAAAACTCTTAAGCAGTTTTTGTCATAAAAAATTCTTAATATTACGAACGAGAATTATACTAAAAAAAAAACGTAGCTATTACTCTTTAAGTCATTGAATTGGAGCACCATATATTGCAACAAAAAGTTTCTTTGCACTTTACATGTGATTTTATCCTCGATTTATCGGAACGCCATATCACGAAAAAAATTATTTTCTTTCAAATTTCGCATATTTATTGAACTCATAAATTTACACTAGGGAATCGACACTTTGAGTGACGATGGGTTTGAAGGCATTTAATGTTTAACCAAAGTACTTTGAACAAAATCGGATATAGCAGTTTTGTAGCAAATTTAATTAGCTACACAACTTTATGAAGACAAAAGAGTGAAGACCAATTTTGGCTTTGGGGCCAATCATTTTATTCACACGTATTATGAGGATTGTGTTGGAAGACTTTGCAACTTCCGATGACGTTTTCTCTTAACGTTTATAGAACTTGGAAAGTATCTTAGGCTCCTTAGACAGGGTATGGTAGTGGCTTTTACGCAGTGCCCAGAATTTTTCAATTTGGGGCAGGTGGTGGCGTGAAAGTGGTTTTCGTATTCATTCACAAAAGACACGTTTTCTTGTAAAAATTCTAAAAAGTTCTTTTTGATGAAGACTCGAAGCCAAATCTAGCCAAAAGACACCATGTTTCATTACGTGGTGCTCCTTGATGTTGGGAAACAGAATCGTCATTAACCAATGCTTCAAGTAATATTTTGCGGCAATGGTGCCGCGGGATATTAAGGGCTTTCAGACGGTTCCAAATTGGTACATAACCTGCAAAACCAGGCGTTTTGTAAAAAATTTAGACGAATCTTTTATTTCTTTTGATGTAGACTCAAGCTTAGAGTCCGTTCTTTGAAACTATTGTGGAGATGGTGTCTGGGAAGGGCCTTGGAAATCTTACCTTTCATTGACTTGTTGACAATTTTTCTCAGCAATTTTTTGTGCCGCCATGGCGCGCGTTAGTTTAGTGGTCCCTGCTGCAAACTGGTTTGCTTGGACGAACCCCAGTTCCTTAACTTGATGTTCCATCAAAGCAAATTTTTAATTCAATGTTTTTTCGCCGCTGGTCTGCTCAAATGGATCAAGGGATGGCTCCAATACACGTTATTCGTAACCACGACCTTCTTTGGTGTCAATATCTCAGAAACACGACAACAACGGACAAACCGTTTGTGTTACCGGATTCTACAGCGTTTTATCTATCTAGAGATTCTTTCGTATTTTAAACCCTCTTTTTTTAAGAACAGCGATGCCTTTTACATGTCGTCTTATAGCTCTATTTTGTACTTCTGTGCGATAACACGTGTGAAGCCTGACTAAAGCGACCAACATCGAAGTCAAAAATGGTCTCATCTCTTTTCACTTTACTAGTTTTTGTAGCTAATTAAATTTGCTACAACACTGCTATACCCTTTTTGTTCAAAGGGCTTTGGTTAAAAATTAAATGTCTTCAAACTCCCATCGTCACTCAAAGTGTCGATTCTCTATTACACCAACTTTAATGCGTCAAACTTGAATGGTTCAGTAGCTATGGCCAATTTATCTTCCAAATTTACTTAAAAAGTAAAGAATCCATTTTGATGCGCGAGGTTTAAATTTTTTTGGATTCTTTACCAAAACCACATAATCTTCTGAAAAGTGGTAAAAGGGAGAATCGACTGGATTATTTACCACTTTGCTACCTGCCATTGGAGCTGTTTTACTTTTTCAGATTATAAACTTTGTATTTTTTAACCGTTTGTTCACAGTTTTTGGATTATAATCTCTTTTCGGAATTTGGATTTTTTACTTAAATGGTAACGTAAACATAAACCGTGAAAACACCCATTTTCTCAAAAATGACCCCCGTTTAGGCCGCAGTGTTTCAACTTGAATTTCATGAAATGTGATTCGGTGCAAATTTGTTACGTTTGACGTGGAAGCTAGAATAATGTTTTGCGTACAGCGTTTACCTTTATACTACTAAGTTTCATTTTGCCACCCCCAACTAAGTCCGCTAGGAAATCCGGTAACCAACCGCCGCTATCCCAGTTAGAAGTTTTAGAAATGAGAAAAAATCTAATGAAATGAAGTATTGACGAATTAATTTCTCAATCATAACCATCGGTTGTACTAGTGAAAAACTACATGTTTGCTTCCAAAATGGTGGTTCGGAGGTAAAAAAAGATCCATGTGGGTGCATATTTTATAACTTTAAACGCTTTTTCATTGTTAAGTCTTGACAGACGGACATTTGTATTTTATACTTCTTTTTAAGCTTGTTTCATTTTTACCATTATTTGACTACGTTATGTTATGTATATCTTACTAATACGCATTCATGCATTTGTGAACCATTTATCCATGATTTACTATGTATGTGTGAGTACTTATTCATTCCATGTATCTTTGTCTTCGTAAAACCTACAAAACCAATCTACAACCACTCATTCAATGCCACTGAATCGCAGAAGCTTCACAGAGTAACTTCTAGCCAGTTTGCCTTTCCTGTACCAATAAAATTCCTAGTTACTTTCCTTACTGGCAACTAATCCAAGTCTATGTGTCTAAATAGCATTTATTGAGCAGGCCTATGTACTCTTTACTAGCATAACGCATAGTTCAAGGAAATCACATAACTGACTACGAAAATATAATGTTCATTGCACCAAGCGATCCTCCATTCAATATCTTCCTGACAACATTTCCGGCTTTCAGTATAAAAAATATTCGTATAAAAAAATGCCGGCTTTCAGTATAAAAACTATTCTCATCAAAAATTGCCTACGCGTAGCTACGGAAGAAATTGACTCGAAATTAAACAATTCGGGTTTTCACGGTTTTGGTAACGTTACCATTAAAGTTAAGAATCCAAATTCTGAAAAGAGATTATAATCCAAAAACTGTGAACAAGCGGTTAAAAAATACAAAGTTTATAATCTGAAACGTAAAACAGCTCCAATGGCAGGTAGCAAAGTGGTAAATAATCAGTCGATTCTCCCTTTTATCACTTTTCAGAAGATTATTTTGTTTTGGTAAATAATCCAAAATTTTAAACTCGCGCGTCGAAAATGGATTCTTTTTAGTGGTATCTTTACTTAAAAGTAAAGAATCCGTAACCGTGAAAACGACAAATATGATATGCAATTAAAATTAAAAATTCACGCAAAATATACGTTTTCCCGAGATAAAGTATAAATTA